>WEDG01013263.1:0-23527 GCA_017591395.1 Schistocephalus solidus
TATTAAACCACAACTTCAAGATGAGATTTGGCTCATCGTAATCAGCACCTGAAATGCTGTATGAAATTCTAACGAAAGTCCTCATGGCTTATTCATAAAATGGTACGTTCGTATAAGATTTCACCTAAAAATGTAGTAAAAATTTATTAGCTACTTGACCGGCATGGCATGCTACCTTAAAATATTTTATTCAGGCGTCTGGCCGGCGCAATGAATAAATCTACAGTTGCAGTCAAATGCATATTAAAATATTGTAAACCTGAGGCTTTGGATTGATGTGAAACGCTGTTGGATAAATATGCTTTAAATTTAGTCTGATTGGTAACGGCAATGATAGCACGTTGCTTAAATGTGGGCGTTCGCGAATATACACTAAAGGTTTTCAAAAAGTAATTCTGTTGGCGTTATTTCTCTTTTTGTTTTGCATGGACAAGCGCATTCTATGCATTTTAAAGGCACTTTTAGGTTAATTAGCTTACCCAACTTTTTCACGTTTTGGTGTTGCCCACTCATATAAAAATTACCAAAAACAACATAATGTTGATTTTCATACCCTGACCTTCCTTTTAAAATCGGTCGCTTACTTACCTCTGTAAAACTTTTAGGGGACGCAGTGTGGGCTGATTTCCATAAAATGGACTGGCAGATTAAATCTCCTGGGTTTTTTATGAGATGGTTGTACTTTAACTGTGTCAACATAAAAGTAACAATGTTTTAATTCCCAATGTTATCCCTTACCCAATCAACCCTAGCTAATCTTAGCCCTAAATCATGGAGATTTTCTGGGTGATATCTGCTTTGATTACGATATTGGTTCCTGTTGCCGTGTCATCTCTGGAGACGGCGGCGAAATTATCCACCAATTTTCCTATGGTTAGTGAATATGTCTTATTTGAATAATTTATCCTGCAGGTACATTCTATTAGGATGTAATTCAGTCTTCAGAACATTAAAGGTCAAAGTGTACAGCTGTCAATTTGAATTTCTTTTGACGAAATTTTTTTTCTCTGGTTGCTGATACATCTTGCCATGCACGGCATATTGCAGAAACCTACCGAGAGACAAATATAGGCTGTAAACTGGCGTCTCGGATGCATGAAATATGTAGTAGACAAACTTTAAAGTAGGCATGAAAATATGGTAACTTATGTTTGTAGGAAGTAAAGAGTGCGTGATCGTTTATGATGTTCGAGGTTCACGGTTTTGAAACAACATCTGGTGTTCGACCTCATTCTTCGTAATAATGAAAAGTACACATGAAGAGGGATTTCGTGACGACCTATCCTTGTTTGATGCGTTAAAGTACGACACAGCACAAACACACACGGAATTAGGAGGGACTAAGCCGCAACATTTTGCACCAATCAGTTTTAGTACAGACCTGTGAAATAAACCTGGCGGTTTGGTCAACAGCTTCATGTGGAACGATGTTTCTGCAGAGTTTACTGTTTGGGAGCTGGTGGTTTGATACTACGAATAGCTAAAGATAACCAAACGCGAATTCGTTGTGAGCCATCTTCATTTCACCTTTCAGTTACTAGTACTCCCATTTTAACACAGAAAAATGGATCGCGTCAGACAGCGAACATCTTTTTTGCGTATTCAACGCAATTAATTACATTTTGTAAATGATAACAGCATTCTGAAGGAAATACATCGTGTTTATATTTTTTTTGCCAGGAACCAATGTAATAAATCGCAGCAGAGGATTTTTGTGAATTAATTTCTTTGGGCATAGCTGCGAGTTTCTCACTTTGCTTCCTTACTCTTAAGTGCCCAATCATACAAGTGGATATATGGATTGAATGAAGTGACAGAGGCTTAATTTTCAAGGTAAATTTTGCAACCTTAAAAGGGTTCTTTCGTTGATCCGGGTGGTTTTGAACATATCGTCTGACAAAATTCAGTCTGATTACATTTATCTCGGCTAAATGGGCGACAGCGATAATGCGTCGTTGGGGTATCTGTCACGAGTTTGAAGGAGAATTAAAGTTAATTTAGGTTACCATTTTTCATTTAGACCACTTAAATTCAACTGTAGGGGGTCAACAATAGGCATGTTCAGTTGCATACAAAATCCTGTGAACAGTAGAACCTTAAGTATCAATTGATCACGTTGGTTCTAGATACTGCGAAGTGGGAGTTGGTCCATCAGAAGTTATTGATGCACACAATTTGGGCCTTTTCGGAACGTCCATAGAAATGAGATGCAAAACTAAATTAATAAGGTTGTTTCGGTAAGGATAAATCATGTCTCCCTAAGGCGAGTACATACCGTAGAGTGATCGCCCGCAGACATATCGCTTCTAAAATTTCCGATGTAATAGAGTTCAATCCTAGTTTAAAGAATTTAGATTACGGTGATGAAAGTCAGGGTTAGGGTTAAAGTACAGCATTAAAATTAGGTCACCTTTAGCTGTAGTGTTAGAAGTTTGGTGTTCAGTTGGTTTTAAATTTCGGAATGCAGCTTATGCTTACATAGCAGTGGCCCGAGATTTTCGACACTGCGAATATTTAATTTTCCTGGAATTATGAGCAGAGCCAGCTGTATCATTTTGTGAGGCTTTCCTATTCCAGGTGTCCTGGTGTTGAGGGCCATATAAGTCCGATAGGCATTATTTCTCTGCATCTGACCAAGAGGTGAGATAAAGGTGTCGCCAATATATAGTGCCACTTGCACCACATACCTTGCAACGGTAGCATACGCATTATAAGGACAATCCGTGCTACTCTCTCAGGTGTGTGCTCGGAATGAATCAAAACGGTAAAATCCTTTAAAGCTTACAAGTTGCAAATGTAAAGACAATTATAAAGGTTGATTGAGTTGTAATGGTTCATGCAATCGACCAAACCAAATGTAAACCGTTTCGATGTTAGTTTATTCTATGAAAAATACTTCTCGTTAAATTTCTACTGAATAGCCTTTTCGAACTTATGCAATTTTGGCTTTCAAAACATTCAAGCGATAGCAGGTTTTTGCTAAAAACATAAGGTTAATTTCTCTATTTTCCGGTTATTAAACCTGATCAGTACGATCTACTCGGGTCCCCGGGTCGGGAGGTCAAGAGATTTGTTGACCGCTAAATCAAAAGTTTACTTCATTAGCTATGCTGAGCACAGTTTATATTCAAAGTTTACTTCACTACTTCATTACTTCATTTACTTCATTGCTTCATACTTCGTTGCAATTGCTTCATTGCTTCATTTCACTTCATTGCTTCATCACTTCATTTACTTCATTGCTTCATTTCTTCATTGCTTTATTGGCTATACTGAGCACAGTTTATATTCATAACTGTTTCACTTGCTCATTCTGCATTTTTACCAACGTAGTTGACTTAAATAGCATTTTATTCTGCTTTTCGGCCGTTGTTTTTTTCCCGACATTTTTTGCGGTGAAGGGGGTATTTTTAATATAATATTTCAAAATACTTTGGGCCCACACGGAGGAAATAAAGGCATTTTTCAAGCATATATCAATGCCAATTTCTCTAAAGGATAATTTTTAAAAACAAACTTTAGTAGGATAAATGCACACCACCCTAGGCTACCCAACCTGCGCTTAATTTTTCACATTTCTGTTGACTCAAGTTCATCTTTCGAAACTTTTTAATTTTTAAGTAAATCTGAAGTGTTTTATCTCCTGAGAAATGAGTCTCTTGGGGCAGTTTTTTACAAAGAATTTTTTTATTTTTCGTGTGTCCTACAGTGGCATTTAATTAAAAGGGAAGCACAAATAAAGAAATTGATGCGTATGGGTGGAGTACGTTTAAGATACCGGAATATGCCCTTAAAAACAATTTTTATTTATGCTGTTTTGGTTGCAAATATTGCATTTATTTTTGATTTTTGCTGATTTATTAATGTGTGAGCGTGGTTCTTCTGACAGCATCATATAGACCCTAGTAAGAATAGAGAGGGAAAAATGCCTAGTCATCCTTATCGTAACGTTTGATGCACCCAAAAATGGACCATTATGACCAGTTGCAGAAGGGATAATATGTTTTTTTACTGGTTGGGCAGTATGTGATGAATCACTTGACATTGTGCGTTTTAGATTTAAGGTGAAAATGAAACAATTAGGCAACACGCTGAATACTCAAGCAGACATAAATTGGAGCTGTTAACCGACGAATCCTTTGGAGTTAATTTCACGATAGTGTTGAGATTTGACACCCTCTAATTAGCCAAAGTGGTTAGAAGATCGACAGCCCAGTGCTAAAAAGGCGGTTTACTGATGCCTATCCAATTACAAAAGCACTTCTCTTGATATGATCATTGAACTTCAGGGAGGGATGAAGGCAAGTGGCGTACTAATATTAAGTGGGGATGGCCTAATAAACAACAACTCTGGTGGCTATTCGAGATCCACCATTGGGTTAATTAACACCTTAAGAAGTTCGATTACATTCAGCTGTACAGGTCTCCAAAAGAAAAAGACCACTAAATTGACTTCATCTTGCACTGGATCCGGTGTGAAGGGATTTCCAGATGCGATGCTTATTCGTTTCTTTTTACGGCGTTTATTGTAGCTGACTCCTCTCAACCTAAACCAGTACAAGTTTTTTGCTTCTTGGGGAATTTTTGCAAGAATAAAATCGAACCACTATTTGTAGAAGATGGACAAAACCTTATCACAAATGTGCTAAGACAACCCTCATTGTGATGCGCTAAATCTCACTAAAATAACCTGATGTTTCGGTATACGATGCGTGCTATAGAAAAGCGCTAGTTGTGGTCTTAAAATATTATTTTTTACCAAACATAGGACTAAATTCTCTAATGATAACAAAGGGCTGAACTTTTGAACGATTTTTATAGAGAAAACGTGAAATTACTTTGGAATTACGAAGATATTATTGAGTACTGTAGACCGGAACAGTTAGTTACATCTGTAAAAATTAACACAAATAAATGGCATAAGGACGCTGTTTATGTTTTGGCTTTAATGGATTCTTTTAATTAGATGTTGGATGCTAAGGTATGGTTAAATGAATTTTCCTATTTTATTCCTGCCAACGATAAACTGGACTTCATCAAAAAGCTTCAACAAAGACCAATTCAGCTGTGGCAACCATCCAGAATTAGACGAAGGTAGTATCGATGGTTTATACCCAACGGGTGATGGCTAATATGTTGCGAGTTGAATCCTGAACCACCAAACCTACCACACTATCACAAAGTAACCATGATTTACTTTCAAAAGGAAGCACGACACGCTGATATTAAATTTCTTTTAAGTACCTTAAAAGAACATTTAATTATCTTTAAAATGAAAATGTCATATTAAAACACCCAGAAACAGCCTAGACGAGTTCATCTAGGAATTATGGTCGGTTTTGCGCTCAACATCAATTTTTGAGCTTCTACGCCCTTCTCATTATGAAGTCTCTAGAAGGTCCTTACTTGTAAATACCACCATCAATTTGTATCGTCGCACAGGAGCTTCTTCAGTACACCATTTATACACACAAACCCATCCTTTCAGGTAATCAAACTTATCATGCATTAGTCTTTAGTATCCAAAGTAAGCACTTAGTAACATTTCCGAAATTTGCGTCAACTCGGTGTGAGTAAAGATTTTTTGTTCAATAGCACAGACGAATAGTGGGGCGATAAATATAACAACTGATTCACCCTAAAGTTGGCCCTCTTTTTCCTATTCATGACGAAGTAAAATATACTTTATCTCGTATATGGACATGTCCAGATGCCCTCAAATCCCTTCACCGAACTTTTATTGTTTAATGGATGTTCTTTAACGTGTGTTGCTTAGTTGCACAAGCCTGCTGATGAATAATCAAAAAGGTAAGTTTGCTAATATCTGCGTGGGCATCATTGCTGACGTAAACTATTAGGGAGATGATAAGCCCCTTCGGGCATAACGCATCTTTCATTCAGATTACGTTTACGAACAAAAATGCCAAGAAAGGTACCACGGAAATTCTATGTGGGTGCTACCTCAATTCTCAATCTAATAGATACCTTTATATTTTTCACTACTTTTAATCCATTGAGGGACAGTTGGCGCGAAATTGCCTGGATAATGGATAATGTTTTTCATCCAGTGCAGTCCTTTTTCAGTGACTCCGTGCATTATAGCACGGTTCTCTCCGGCAGATTTAAAATCAACAGGTGGGTGGTGGATGTACGAAAAAAACGCGGTAACTCACTAACCTGCAGGCATTTTATTCGGTGTGCTAGACTTCCAACCGGTCTCTTTTTCCTCCACGGCGCCGTTACCGCTTGCAGTAGGGGTCTCGCCTTTGGCCAGGATACGTTTTTACGGTTCCTATTAATTCATCCATGGCGGCAACGTGGGAACACCAGTTGTCAAACTCATCCGGGTTGGAATCCGCGCTGATGCGTTCGTCCAGACGCTGTTGGATCACCGCCTCCGTCTCTCGCAGCCAGGTTTCGTATTCATCAGACGGGCCTGTGTGGATTCAGCGCGATCTTTCATGCCCCTTAGACTTTCCAGACGTTCTCTTATCTGGTGAAATAAAAGAAAACGCGATAAAATTAATAACTGGCAGCAAACAAGGAATTGGTGGAGGTAATTATGCGTCGGGGAAAATACGGCAGGCAACAGCACCTTCAATTTTATTTGTGCTATTTTGGCCGACCGGGTTTTCCGCAACTGACTGGAAATGATCATTTTGCCCAGATGAAGGCATAGCATGTTATGGATTACTTTTGCAGTTCGATCATCAAGTTTCGATGGTGTCCAGCACCTGCTTCATAGCAGGCTAGAAACATGCGTGGTGACTTGCGCGTGGATTGGATTATAGTGATTTTAGGACGCCACTGCATAGGTATAAATACATATGCATATGACAGTTCCACCGTCGTAGTCCGACGATGTCGACCGTATGCAACACACTATCGTGGCACAGGGACGATGACTTGCGCGTGGATTAGTTTTTAATGATAGTAGACTTGCGCTGCATCTACCGCACTCCATTTTCCTCCTCCTCATTAGAAGAGGGTGCAGGTGGTTAGCATTGCGAAAATGGCACACAGGTCCACAACAAACACTTGACAAGGATTTAATGCAACAACAACAACAACAGGAGTGATCTACTGTATCAATAATTAGAAGGAGAACAATTATCTTGGCCTCAGAAAGCGTGACTACATCGATAGCCAAAAATCTGTCATTTATCTTTACATGCTGGAATGTCTGAATGCCACGCTATCTTCAACGAAAACTCATAAATGCCCAGTTTTATGCAAATATGCCTACAAACGAGCCAACCTCGTACTTTAAGTCAGTTTAAAACCCAACAACTCGGCGAGTTCATCGTTAATATTGAGTCAGTACTAGACCGTCGGGCGCGAGGACGTCCGTTGAAGGCCTGGGCACTGGGGAATTGCCTGTGAATTAATTTTATACCCACTCTTGTGCTCTCAAAAGACGTTTATATTAGCCCTCAAACCCCCCACTCATGCTGAGCCCATATTCGTTCACGCATTTTGTCCAGTCGCGTTATAGCAACGAAGCATAAGCCCAATTCTTTTGAATCTCCTTCCCCCACATCAATGCCCGTTTTCAGAACTGGACTATAATAACCCCCATATTTCTGAACGTCCTTAACCCTCCCCTCGTAACCATTGTTTTTTGTTCGCTTAAGTTTCGCTAATTTACTGCAGGCCTGAGGACGAAGAATCCAAAACGTACGTTTTTCGCATCTATTTTTTCAAGGTCAGGTGTGATTTTTGCTGTAAAGGAGATGCCATCACTAGAAGAAGCAGTGTATTGACCTTACGTTTCCGATTCTCAATAGAATCCCTCATCAGAGACGCCCGCAGGTAAGGGTAGTTGAGGTAGACTTGCCTGTCTGTGACTGCCCATAATTATAGTTTCAAAGTTTGTGGCCGAATCGGTAGGCCAATAACCTTCTTCTTGCATATCTAGCATCTTATTCTTCTGAACAGCTTCCTGCTTTTTCACTTTTATCGTAATGTTAAGACGAGCGATTAAAGGCTCCAAGATTAAAAAGCGTTACCGTTTACAACCCTACGGCGGATATGGCTTCTACGGTCTCCCTTGTCTCCGTCGGCTGCTTATCAATATTTCAATGTTGTAAAAGTAAAAACCACTGTGTCAAGCTCGTACGCAATTAAAAATGGCAAAACTATAGTTTCTAATCGAAGTCCCTCTAGAGGGTGTGAAACTGTTACCTTTTCACTGGCTTCTCCTACTGCCTTCTCGTAATTTTCAAAGTCAGAAGTGACCTTTTGAGCCATGACTTGAGCTGCAACCAACAGTTTTGTGAGGTGCTGTAGTCTTGAGAAGTCATCCTTTGAGTGCTCCTGCTCCAGGTTCTCCAGGATCTGCAAGGACAAGGTTCGCTAGCATTAGTAGTGTGTGGCCAATACCATGTGGTAGCTTCAGCTTCCTCGAAAGCGCGTAGAAAAGGGTTGAAGAGGGTCATCTACGCCTTACCGATATGTCATCTGCCATCGACTCGACGTCGATATAAACTTGTTGCATCGACCTACGAACCATGGCGTTGACACGGTCCAGCCAGTTCTTTTCGTAGGCAAGCAGAGCTAAAAAGGAAAATCACGGGGTTTGAAACAATAAAGCTATGGCATTAGATGTCCAGATAGCAGTTCTACATGACTAGCACGCAGTCAATCAACAAAGCGCGTTGCCTGACCATCCTAATGACAAGAACTGAAACAGGCGACGACTTACTTCTGAAGAAATTATATGTTCTCCAAAAGTTTTTGGTATTTCTTTTGGGGGATAAAGGATAAATACATCTCCTGGAAAAGAAAGTCTGATTCACTCGAGATATAGGCTTCCCATAGGAATCAATCAGTAAAGACTGCAACGGATAAGGGTAATATTTGCACAATTGCTGCGGATTTAGCTGTCATGCCCCTGCACAAGTATGACAAATATCGGTTGCTGAAGTCATTACAGATTGGTGATCAAACGCTTGTGTAAGCATTATCCTTATGAGACCTAGTATCCGCGATCACTGGAATAAGAACTTTATTCACCGGGCATTTTGGATTCATGCATGAACCCAGCCAGCATCAGATACTGGTAAGTTATGTCCACGAAGTTGTAGTATTGATAGGTTGCGGTCTCTAGGCAACCGTACACCTCTGACACTTATCAGCTCCTCCACCCACATCGAGAATGGTGGTCTATTGGTGCCATAATGACGGGCGGCATTGCAGTCGCTGATCGTTGAAATGTCATCATGTGGGATGGATGTTGGTGTGACGACTGCTCGGACACCTGGCTCATCGACACTGGCGTCCAACACAGCGTTCACCTGCGTATCCTCATGCGCTTACGTGCTTTGTGCAGGCTAAGTGTCAGCACTGAATACGGAAGGAGGAGATAATTGCGCTTGATAGTAGACTTGGAGCCAGTGATGCAAACAGATCGCGGCTCACATGAGTATCAGCTCTAGCGAGAAGTGGGGCCTTTTCGAAGTAGAATGTGTGGTTGGGTCTGGCGAAGTGGCTGCGACTTCACACTCGATGTCACTGCCACCTCGAATGGTCACACAAAACTGTTGGCTCCCGAATTTATAGCTGAGAATTTGGGTTGACAGGTGATGGATTTAAAACTGAATCCACAACGACGGAAAATTAAAGACCTTATTCCAGTGACCTTGTCGCTTGGGCTTACCTTTTCGCTTGTATCGAAAGTAACCGGTAAGTATGCTTTGTATGACCACCAAAACAAAGATATGGGAAGAGGTACTGTCCTCAATGCATGTGTCCCTGTGCCACATTCCAGGGTAACTATGGTTAGGTTTATAACTAGCTTTATGGTAAAGTTTAGGGTTAGGGTTACGAGTAGCGTTAAGGTACGTTGGGGTTACATTGTTGTGTCAGTGTTATCCGTGGAGTTCGCATTTATGCCTGAGTTAAGGCAAAGATTCAGGTTGCGTTTAAGGTTTATGTTAGGGCTAGTGTTTTGGTTAGGAAGGGGGCCACTATACCCCTGCTTGGATAATGTGCAGAGCAAAATTTATTAGTTGGGTTGTCGTTTCTATTTTAATATCTTGTTTAGGCGTTCGGATTACTAAGCTCTTTGCCAAGTCAAGTTCGCTTGACCTATTCCTTAAAATAACTTACTATAGGAAATATTTTAATTTTGCGACCTTGGTTACATTCTCTTCTTGACGCTCAAAAGAAGGATACTTGAAGTAAAGTTTTTTTTCCGGGACACAAGATGCCTACGTAGACTCGCACTTTTAGCAAAGTTTGCGCTTCGCACTTTATGTGTGCACCTATGTTGAGTACAAAATGCTGTACTGACATTTGTGCGCAATACGGGCAGGGTCGAGGATCGTCAGTTAACTGCGACAAGGAGCCAAAATTTCCGTCTTTCTCCTGCAACTGGCTGTACCGTCAAACGATGTGACGCTTTGACAGAATGCAGTAAATTGGGCCGGTGCAGCCTCACAGATTACTGCATCAGCGAAAGCTATCAACTTTGACGACTGGTCATTTTAATTAAAATTCAAATAAGGCAAAAACTTTGCCTGTGTCATCAGGGTACATTATAGTAAAACATAACTGCTCAGGAGACTAAAACAGCATGAAATCTCGCTTTTGAATGCATTTTGTCGACTGCAAGCCTCCCCTGCAATGGGCAAATATGCAAATAAAATGGAATTCTAGAAGAAGGGGCCTTGAGTATCTTAAGATTAGTGGCTATTATTTACCATGGCGACTGCCACAACTCAAATCCCTCCGAGGCATCGCAAATCTTATCAACTGACACAGCGAAAGGATGCATAGAGTTAGCGCCTCCCTCTTTACATCTGGTTTGTCAGAACCACCATTTTTGGAAAGCGTGCGTCAGCAATGCGCGTAAGTGAGGGGTAACTCGAAATTCATTCATTGACGCTTTTACATCTCCCCAACATGGATCCTGCTGAATGTTTTCGAGCTAACCGGCCAAAAAAGGATAAAGTAAAAATTCATACAAAGTACTGCAGCACAAGGAGAAAATGCCTGCACAAATACTACAAAAAGTGAAGTAAACTAAAATCTCTTCCCTAGACCACACGTGAATAAATTTAAGACTGTTTGTCAGGGCCTCGTAGCTCAAGTAGTTATAGCGTTAGTTGTGCGACGCATTAGCCCTTCTGTCGTGGCTCCACACACCACTGAGGTTGCCTACTGTTTCTAAGTCGAGTCGGCTGCCATTAAGATTGACTCCGTCTCATTCATTTTGTGCTCCTTGTACTCCTTTTAACTGTCAGACGATCTGAATGTGCGTTTAGTGCAGGACCGACCCAAAAGCGTACTTAATCTGCGTAACCGACTTTCGTCAACTATCTCGGCCGTCATCAGTTTCCTCCACCTCTGTACACTCTCCTTTAAGTTAGGCCCTACCTCTGGCACCTATGTATGTTGCTTGAGTGATAATCTGTATGGCATCAGTCAGTTGCAAAACCCAGTTTTTCCATTTCAGTTCACAGATGGCAAAATCAACTAAGTTTATCAGTACTCACAGTTAAAGTCGTTGAGATGATATGTGGCCGCCTTCATGCGTTCGGACTCTGTGAAGAATTGGGACTCCAGGTCTGCGAAATGTCCAGAAATTAGGAGGACAGAGGTGTCGGATACCGTTCCACCATTCATATCCGCGGCAGAGCCACTGCGCATGGCAGTGAGCGTTGGTTTCTTTGAGTCTATCTCCTTCTGCATGTTCTTGATTAGAGAATGCGACAAGTAAACAGGCAGCTAACGTAAATTGTCACTAGGTTAATCACTGTAACAAAACTGTCTTATTAATTCAAAGTAAGGGCTTTAAAGGCATCAAATATAGGGCTCTACATTTAAATCTCACCTTAATAAAGATTATCAGAAACCTTTATTACTAAGACTTATTACCAAGAGAGTTAAATACATTATAATGGCTACTTCAGATTTTTTATCATGTCATCCGCCCAATTTAGCCCCGGGTGTCTTGGGTCGCTGGACATTCGAATTAAACGTTTAAGTCAACTGTGCTATCAGACTGGCTGTTTGCAAGTGAGACTGATCACTGCTCATCTCTGCAAGTCAGTATGGAAGGCCTCTCAGCCTGCAGAATTTGTGGCAAAACGGTAATTGTGCATTGTGGGACTTATGGGAGGATAATAAGACGCACTTTATGCAGGCCTATCCTGTTCACACAGAAGATTTTCATTTATGCCCTGCTTCCATCGTTGCCAAATGTCAGTTAACTCTTAGTTCAGCCCTCACTTGCCATTACTACCTGATTTTATTGATATAAACTGTCCATTGTTATCATTCTGTAAGTTTGAATTCCCGCTTTCAGTAGCTGTACCATGTCGTGAAACGTTAACCTAAATATTAGAAAAGCGTTTTCTTCCGTAGGTTTGCATATTATTTTTTTATGTTAAATGATCCCCATACTCTTCAACCACGTAAGGATGCTGGCTTCAGTATGCGCTTATTCCTGCCCCACACAAAAGCCACACTCTGTAAGAACTGACAGCTAAAAGAGTGGGCATTATTTCAGTTGTATTTCGATGCCCTTCTGTATTTGAATATATCTTATAAAACACGTGTCCCAAACTATTTTTATACCCATTCAGTAGGGTTTAATACTTTGTTCGTAAGTTAATCTTGTGAAAATGGTATCACTCAGTTAAAAACATTTTCCTTTCTCGACTTATTTTGGATCTGAATGGTTGCAAAAATGCAATCAGGGTTTCAAAACTTCAGGCTGTTTTTGTCAAAGGAAAATCTTAAAACTTCTCAACGTATTGAAAAGATGTCATAAAGAGTTCATAAAATTTTGCTCTGGAATCGGGTTATATTTTATGGTTCTTGAGGAGCCTAAATAAAAGGGTAGACACGATGCTTTATGAATGGACAATTCACGGTCTTAAAAATCTCAAACTTAGAAAATTTTTGACATAATTTATTATTCATTTTAAGTACAAAAGTTTAGGAGACCATTTATTCCTACCAAGTATGTATGATAAAAAATATGATAAGCTTGCTATCCATTAAATATATCTGAATTTATAAGCACATTTGAAATCAATAAAATAAATAGCTACTACATAATTGGTCGTCTTTTACCGAGTGAAGATAAAACAAGCAGGTACAAAAACGTTCATCCAAAAGCCGGCATTTTTTCGTGCCTAAAATATATTGGGCTTTTGTGGCATGACAGTAAATTACAAGAAATTACTTAATTACTACTTACAAATTCCAAACTTATTTAAGAATCCGAGGTTTCTTTTTCACGAGATCAGTCACAGTTTAGAAATAACTGTGGTGCAAGCAAATAACTTCGCAAGGATACATTTTTCAAAAGTTAATATTAACTCGACGGTAAATAATGGAATATCTCTGCAAATAAAGTAAAATCACAGATCAATAATGTCATGTGCATAAACCAGCCATTAGTTTCATTGACCACCTTATAGAAGTGTGTAAAATCTACTATAAAAGAATATATAAGTAGCCTAAATACTAAAAATCGCTAAAGGAGTATTTCAGTCTCCTCTAGTCTTCGATAGACTGCTGCAGTAAACAAGAAGTAACTCTCACCTCCAGGAACTTCTTAAATTCTTCAAAAGTCCGTTCATCCGGAATAGCTTTAAATCGTGTCAAACTGTGCTTTGCCTTGGTAATCCAAATCTCCAGCGCTTGAATATCAATGGTTGGCCCCGAAGTCGTGACCACGGTACTGGGCGCAGTGGCCAGTTTTTCGTCCTGAACGAGAGGGACGATGACGGGTGGCTTCTCGTCCGTGAGGAATCCACTCGGCATCGCGGCCTCCTCGGAGTCCTCGGCATCCTCGGTCTGCGTCCCGTTCATGCGCGCCTCGTTCGCCAATGCAATCTCCAGCATGCCTCGCAGGTCGGTGACGTTCTCCTCCGTCATGTGACTGACATGATCCCAGTTAGAGCGTAGAGCGCTTATCCTTTGGCGCACACTCTACAACAGGAAGTTGATTAGTGATTGTGAGCATCGACGAGGTCATGACCTTTCAGGGGCAAACCTTTTTCATTCGTATCAGCTAGCTTATTGTTGGTTCACTACCTCATGAAATGTTAACTAGAATTCTAAAATGTGTTTTCCATTGAAAAAAATTACAGAAACCTATTTGTACTATTGATTATCGTGTAGCCTATTCCCAACCTCATTAAACCAATTGAGGCTGCAAGCTATTCAGCAACTTTGTTTCGGGTTGTTTGCGAAACCTACATACCGCAAAATTCAAATATATTTTATACAAAGTACGCACAAACTTATCTTTTCTTGTAGTTTTTTGGTAACAAAGTTTACATTTGACAAAATTTTAACGTGCAATTTTGAAAGGTTTATAATTAAGGTAGTGAAATATCATTTAATAAAGCCTTTGATGAGTCCATTTATGAATGCTGCGTATGAACTATACAACATGTTCCATATAAATGAAAACTGTTAAAAATGCGATTGGACGTCTTACTCATTGCGTAGGGAAATTTGTGATATTTCTAAGGCCGAATGTATAGAGCATGCAGTTTTAAACTCGAAACGCATGTAAAACGACAAGTCGGGTTCAGAAATATTCGGACATAAGAAAAGTTTTTTCAATCCAAAGATTCCTTCCTTTAAGTAGACGATTTGAAGAAGGCTAACAATGTTCAGTTTAGTTCATCTGGGAAAAAGAACCTTATGACAGCGCACTTTTATGCCTTATAGAAGCCATCAGGGTAACCCATGGAGTAAGTGTTAGTAATCAGGTTTCCCAAGGATAAAAAAGTAATTGGAGGATAAACTGCAGCATCTTGTCATATATCCTGCCTTGTTTCTGGTAATTTTGAGCGAGAAAAGAGGGTAAAGATGACTAATATGGACTAAATAGAGGAAAAGCAAAAACCCGCCAAAGTATTAAAATGGACCATATAAGTAATCTTTATCGAAAAGATGTTACATTGTAAACTTTGATTGGTATCAATACATACGAGGTAAGAAATTGCCTCCATTGCAGTGCGCCATAATATCAGGTATGGCTGGGTTCGCAGATTCCCCGAGGGATTTTGATTTGCGGTCATATATATATTGCCGCGATTTGAACACTGAGCCCTTCCCAGTGAGCTTTCATGTGCAAATCGTAGTAGAATAAGCAACATAACCTTTTTTAAATCCCACAGGCACAGACAAAATTTGGCTGCTACACTTACGTCCGTTGAGTTGGATTTTTCGACCACGGTTTTCTCTCTTGTGGGTCTGTGAGACTATTACGGTGCGCTAAAAGCCGTGGCTTGGAAGGTTGCCAACTGACGGGATAACTCGGACCGCGTGGTCAGCCCAATGTGTGTTTTGTGTGGAGTGGCTGACTGTCGGACTGAGAGTCAGGCTGCAATGACTCCTTTTAATGTGGCCTTTATGACACTCCCACTCCGTGGGATCCGAGCCAGGTGTAGTGGTACGCCCAGGGGCAGTTCTGGCCGCGCCAGTCGCCTGCGCCCTCTCCCATCTCCGGTCTTCTTGACTCTGTCATGACGCTGGACTCAGGTGGGTGAGGAAGAGAGAGGGCGGTAGCCGCAGCGCAAGGCTTCTATCACTTAAAACTAATTCACGCGCAAGTAACCGTCCCTGCACCTCTCTTCCATAGTGCATACGGTGGACATCGTCGGACTACGACGGTCAAACTGTCGTGGGTCTGTGACTGTCGGTATATGATAATAAACGGACGATATCTGAAAGTGTTTTTGATATCTTAATATTTTGCCTAAGTTGGTATATTTAACCTTAAGCATTTACTGCACCCAATGTGTGCTAATCTCAGTAACCTATCTTGTTCCTTGCTAGTGAAGTTTGTCATTAAACCTATTTTGCAAATAGTCAACCATTCGTTAGTGGGTTACGTGATTCTGATCGTTTGGTTTTCAGTTCTCAACAACAGAAGCAAAGAGGAAGCAAATGGCACCTGAAGGTAGACTTGAGAGAAGAAGTCCTCCAGTTTGTTCGCATCAACTTCCATGTTGGCTAAGTCCGGACGCATATTCTCCATATCACGGAGAGCCTCAACGCTTTCTTGCAGCTGTGCTTCAATAGCCGAGGATTCCGACGGCTGGGCTTTTGAAACTGAATTCAGGTATTCCAGCATATCCGACATGAGCTTCTCAAAACGATCAAGTTGATTCTGAAAAATGATTAGGGCGATGAAAAAAAAACAAGTTTCGACTTCCTTCGTTTTTTATGTAGAAAAAGAGGGGGGAAATGCCTAACTCAGATGACGCAAATTAACTTTTAATTTTAATTTTAATAAATAACACTGAAACGCTGAAGTGTCAAATCTAAAGCACAAAGTTTTCGTTTATAATGTTAATTGAGCGCATAAGAAATGTTTATTTTGCCCATTCGTTTTCGTACAAGTTTCTCTCTCCCTCACAGGCGTCTCATGTTTGACGTGGGTGCGCAGCCTTTATGCATTTTTAGGACATCCATAGGAAAGGAATTTGCGTTCCATTTTATAAGTTTGGTTTAAACGCTTCATGGCGAATGCTAGATGAACGGATTCAATCTAGGAAGTTTATTGCTTTGGCCAATGTCAAACTTTGGAAATATAAATAATGTGATCTATCCGTGAATATCGGATTTTCACTCCACAAGACATAATTGTTGACATTCCATATTTTTCCATGCAAAGGGAATTTCCTATGCTTGTCGCTACATCACAGACGAGCACTGCGAGTCTGGGTACATTTGCATGGGTGGTAACCATCTCAGTGAGAAAACGTTACAGAGCCCAGCTTCGCGGACGTGAGAATTACTCACCGTCCGCGTACATTAGCTAACATGAGATGTTCCAAGTCACTTAGCCTTCCGAAGATCAAAAACGCTTACTGCTGGAAAAATTCACGTTTTCTGGGTTTGAAATACGGTTTGCTCTAATTAAGATCAGAGAATGTTACGTGGCCATAGCTACAAGCGAATATTATCGAATTTACCGCGAAACGGCGTCTGAGCTCTTTAAACATACGCTACGTACAGGGGAGTTCCAGGATGTAGCTCAGAAGAAGAAGAGGCGATCACTGGAACATAGTGTTTATCGACCTGACGTTTCGGATTCTCTCTTGAACCCATCCTCAGAGACATTTGCAGAAAAAGGGTACTTGGGGCACAAGTGGCGCAGTATTTATAAGGTGTGGTAGCCAGGCATCCACAGGCCTACTATCGCTGGCAGTCCACGTGTTCATCGCTGGGATTCGTAGTTGATGCAATGCGTGCTTCTTGGTCCGTAAGCGAGTCGTAAATGGCCGTGATTTCATCACCGTTTTCGATTCCTGGCGTGACAATTACTCGGCCAGTTGGCTCGCTGTCACCGGGACTACTGGTCACCCGCGGCTCCATATTCGGTGTTGCAATTTTGTCTGGGCGAAATTGCTGGCAACGTGGGGAGGATGTGGGTGACAGCGAGCCAAATGGCCAAGTAATTGTCACGCCAGGAATAAAAAAACGGTGATGAAATTACGGCCATTAACGACAAGAAGCAGCTTATTTTACTAGTTGGGCGACTGAAAGGAGCATTGGCTAAGGCATTCCTGATGAACGTCGTAACTAAGCAAACAAGCAAAAGAATGTTTTGGTGGCTCACACATCTTTCACGTCAAATAAGCCACTGCGTCGGAAAAAAACTTGCATATTTACTTCTTGTCTGAAAGATGTATAAAGTTTGCTTACAATTTTGTAAACAACGTAGCAAAGGCCGTTTAAAAAATGTATTGCTCATAAGAATGCGTTCTTATACAAGCAAACGCATGGTATCAGAGGATGCTAGCTCGGGCGTCTGTTCCTCTCGTCGATAACTTGGGATATTACGTGCTCTTAGAAATAAAAACTAGCCAGTAACTGCCTAAAAACGTTCAACCCCGCTGAAGATGAACAGAACAGTCGAGGAGACTAAAACCGTAGGATATTCGTTGACATGTCGTTGGGATCTCGAACTCAGTGACCTCAAATGCCATTGAAAAGTAAAGGATTTTGGCAGATTCGAATAATTTGTTTGAGCCAATTTTGAAAATCTCGGTGGCCTAGCTAACTTGACCCAAGTGTGATTAAACTCACGGTTCCCGGTAGAGTCTCTTCGCTCCGTTAGTTGGAGTGCTGACTGTACTAAAGCCTTCCTCTTGATGGCGTGGGTTCGAATCCCACTGTGGCCGCCGAGATTTTTGCAAGTGGGTCAAACGAATTAATAAAATCTGCCAAAATCCTCTAATAAACATATTTTTTGGTAATGTGCTCCTGAAAATAGGTCAAAAAACTGTCTGGCTCTTCGTGGTAAAATGTGTTTTTTTGCGGTAAGAGTTTTCGTGGGCAATATGACAGCAGCATTTATTCCTGTGATTTCCCAAACTTAAGAGTAAAAAAACTATCTCCACCAAGGACAGTCAAAAGTATTATATACCAAGTCAGCTCCATTTTAGAAAAATAGCTCTTATAACACTTGGAAAAATTTACTTGAATTTGAGCAGTCTCATATTTTTGGAGGTTAGTCAAATACGGGAGTACCACAAGCGTTATTTAAAATTTTAATTGATGTTACTTTTAAAAAAATTATTTGTCTGCATATATTTGCGATTAATAGTGTTGCAAAGTCATTTGATCGTTAGAAATCTGCCTTAAGTATTGTGGCATTTACGCACTTCGACTTAAAAAAATATTGCTGGCAAAGTACTATTAATATAAATAGTTTGCCATAGATTCTCCTTTATATACTATTGCATGGATCTTCCTTTGTAGAGTATAATCTATGCAAATGGTTTACTTTATAGATGCCTAAAAATCGATCGCACAAGTCTCAACATTTAATGCGCTCACGATATCCTTGGGCGTCAAAAGGCCAAAAGTGCAGTAGATTAACCTAATTCATGAAATGTTGAGATCCAAATTTGAGGGATGTCTAGTACTACACAAATTTGGGATCGGTAATCATGTTTGCTGATTTGCTTACAGGCATGGAAAGCTCGATACTATATAAAGCTATATTTAAAGTCTGTTTATTGAATGAAATACAGGTGAAAGTTGTGTAAAATCGAGATGTGTTGATAACAAAGTAATTTCCTATAACAATGGAAGCTACAGATCTAAACCTCTTATTTTTGAGCATTTTCAAAATAAAGGAACCTTAAAACACGTATGAAAAATTCTAAATAAATCCATTCAGTTCAGATAATTAGCTTTTACGTTCATGAGAATTAAGATAATGCAGGTATGCAAAATTTTACTGCTGCCATGAAAACAATGGTGGACTCAGATTTACCCATTCTGTTTTGCAAAGTTGTGACGTTTCGTGTCATAAATCTCTTTAATAGACATGAAAAGCTGTAGTATGTTTTACATCACCAATAATTCGGGCCGTAAAAATAAATACATATAAGGAAACCTACAACATATCGTCAATTCTCTGTCACACGGTAAGCAAATACATTTTATTAATTGATAACTGCAGGTGTCTTGCGGCAGAAGGGCTGCCACGTGACGCATTACTAGTGATCGAATCATACCCAGAAAGAAGCAGGGTGGACCATAACAATCACCGAGCATTCAGAACGACAGTTTTATTCGTCATACACAAAAAAATATTCTTTATATGTCCGTTGAAACCATTCGCATTTCATTTTTCTATAAATATAATTAGGGAAAAATACAGGATCTTGAACAGCATTAGAAAAATGCCCCTATTGAGGCGTTCAAATAAGGCAAAAATGTTATAAAGGGTTTTTGAATTTGCTAGGGAGAATATTAATTACAGGCCCTCATTCCACAAGAACGTTTACTTCTGCGATCAGATCTTACTTTTAGAGCCAGATGGTCGCATGTGGAAAGACCTTTCCAAAGAAAGTAAACTTCACCGGCGGAAACATTCAAGAACTGTTAAAAATTGAGGATTTGGATGGTAATTAAAATCGGAGAGCGGCCAATCGGGCCGTCGACTACGACCATCATTAATAGTAAGCCGTTCCTTGATATCGTAAACGATGCCTTCGGTTATAACGGCATTCATTGACGCAGAATGGCTAATTTACTTTCGCACATTTAATCCTGAAGTCCATCGTGCTAGAGGAGCATGAATTTGATAACTCTGGCAAATATAATTTCAAATTTAGTCAGGAACCATTTAACTTTAAGTCAGCAACCAGCATTTCTGCATATTGCTTCCAATTAATTTTTATTCCTCCAAGAATCTGGATCTCAATTCAATCACAAATCGTTTGGAAAATATCAAAAAAATTAAAGGAGGCAGAAGGGAGTCTGAACATGCAAAAAATGATTTTTATTAAATAAGAACATTGAGCAAACGTCAATAGACAACGTCTTTATCTCCATACATGGCATAATTTCTGATATTTTTACTGTAAAAGAGAGTTCACGAAGTACCAATCGCTTTTTTATTTCTTATTGTTCGGCATTATGTTCCCGTTTTTTGTGCGTCGTTCCTTTAGCACCATAAAATTCAACCTATTTGAGTGATTTTTAATATGTTCATAATCAGAGATTCGAATTTTTAGTGAAAATTAATTCATTTAATGGTTGTTAATATTGGCGAATAAACGACCCTCTGTCATCTTTTCGAAAACGATCGCTAATTTACTGTTGCTAGACTCTGGAGACGCAGCGTGGGTTGATTTTGAGAAACGGGAAGTTTCTTGTGAAGTCCATAAGATTTCAGGTGTTGGGAAATCCACTGTAGGAGCAAGATCGCAAAATATATTTTCCATTATAGGGTTGTCCCTGACCACCCTTAGAATCTTGCACTTCATCCCTCCCGATTATGTTAATTAATGCATACTCTCCTCTGATTTTTAGTACTCGGATTAAACTGTCCATGCTGTCGAAATGTTTTGCGACATAAACTTAAAAACCAGCCCCAAGTAAATGCCAGGAAGGCCAACAATTCTAGCATATTTTGCGGCAACCTGTGTTTTCGCATACGTCGAATGCCGCACAACAACATTTGATGCTTTTATGTCGAAATAAGTAGGATCAGGTTTATAGGCGTCTGTCAGAACAAACTTCATAAGGCTTATATCCGATCCAACTTCGCCATTGCCAGGTAAACGTTTTCGGACCGATACCTTCATTATAACTTATACAGATACAGTTAACCCCCTCAACTCGGTCGACAAATCAAATACTGATTTCTCCTAAAAGATGAGTATAATATATGCATTTTTTTAATAGCCCAGCCATATATTTTAAAGGCATTCGAAAAAGGGTCGCAAGTCAAGCAATGACCTTTGGTTTCGAATACGAGTAATTGTGATGGCTGGTATGATCTTCAAATAAATGACGGTAGGCTGCTTAATCTCTAAATCAATCTCTTCGTGGTAAAGAAGCAGTTAAGAGATTGCGATTGATGTCTCGTTAGATTCGGTGTCTGCTGTAATCGAGGATATGCTTGCTGAAGCCATTCTTGCAATGACACGCATTTCAAATTCGGCATTATATTTTCTTGGCCAAAGTAATAACAGTATTTTCGCTAACATACCAACGTTACTCATAGCGAATATCGGTGAATAGACCATGCCTTAGCTAAAATTCTACTTTTGTCGTTATTTTCTCTCCTTTACAGCATCGGGATTTCGGCGACTGTCTTTGACCTTTTTGAGTAAAAACGTATAATATACCGATGATTTTCGGCAAATTCACT
This sequence comes from Schistocephalus solidus, assembly GCA_017591395.1. Lineage (NCBI taxonomy): Eukaryota > Metazoa > Platyhelminthes > Cestoda > Diphyllobothriidea > Diphyllobothriidae > Schistocephalus > Schistocephalus solidus. Next base: position 21,656 of record WEDG01013263.1, read on the forward strand.
CAGCCTCGCAGCGATGGATTAACCATTGCTATGTTTTTTGCCAACAAGAACTTGAACTTTCGCTCAGATGACTCAGCCTCATGTCTGCATCTTTAGAAGGCTCTACACCTTACCAATTTCTCCTGTTTTCTGTTCATCACGCAGTGCTCCGGCTACCAATAGCATAGTTTATTCGCCTATTAACGTCAACCAAGGAAGGTTAATGACATATCTCCTTTCAAACAAACTTACAATAAGAAGGTCGTGGTTTTCGCAGAGATTATGCAGGACTTTCATTCTGGCACCAAGTCCCCTCTTCACTTCTAACCATCGACTGCGAAATCCTTCACCATCCTTGGAGCCTGCTTTGGAGCAAACTTCCTCGACAGTTGCGGCAATCGGCTGCGCTTGAACGATTTGCTACAATGCAAATAACAAACGTGGCTTCACTTTTGAAAGCGAAAGAACAAAAGATACAACCATGGAAGAAACTACTTTGAGGTATTTCGAAACATCTTCGACGTATCAGTGGCTCGCAATTTGCAGTCAACTCACGGAACGTTAGTGCAGGATAAACTGACTAAATTATCTTCTTACCAGGCTATATATGTTAAAGGTAGATCTACAACAAATCTAGAACCTCCACTTACCGCAAACTGAGAGATGACATCGTCCAGGGTATTGCCGTTTAAACCGATAATTTTTGTATCAACTTCCTTTTCTGCAGCGGCTAACCAATCCTTGAAATCATCTACAGGTGTCCGCGTCGCTAAAATTGAATAAGTAAAAAACAGTACGGCCCTAAAATATCACTTATTTTAACAGAGATAAAATATGACATTCTTATGATAATACTGCTTCAACTTGATATATTCGCACATTAAACCAGGTAGCCAGCTTGGGCTTTATTCCAACTTAAGAAAATATTTAGAAAAAAGGACTAGGGAAATCCCTATAAAATGACGGATAAATTTGGTGTCATCATTAAAACTGCCACAAGATAATGCTATCAACCAGAGAGAAACTCGCATTTAATAAGGCATAGGACAAGACAATTACTAATTTCTTTACAGTTATTTGGACTTTATTCTTGTGTTTAGCAGTGAAATTTACAGGATACAGAAGAAACTGACCACGCGACGAGAAACTGATGGTGAGGGATTAATCAAATTTTACCACCACGTCATCCTTAGCCAACGGGGCAGTTTTATCGTACGTGCTTCCGCGCCTGGCATCAAGTGTGCAGCCACACCGTCCGTAAAATTAAAGAATAAAAGCGTTGGGAAAGTTGAACAGTCAGTGGCCGAATCTTCCAAAAGACACCCTGCGCCTCATACAACGGGTTAGACTGTTTTTGCCACCGTAATCCCCGGAAATCGAAGGCGGTCAGACCGGAGGGTCTGCTATCTCAAATCTGCCACGGTGCAGCTAAAATGCTAATCTCACATGAAGACAAATAGTTGCGTAAAACAATCAAACATTCGTATCATAGCTGCCAACACGGTCTGCCCTACATTGCTTTTTCAAGTAGACGGGTAAAAGCACACAAAACAGAGCACGTCAGGCGTCCTTCGGTTGTACGGATCTTACAGAGCTATGCAGAACAAATTGGCATCAAAGATAGCTCAGAAATTCTAGGATGACTCGCATCTAATGATTTGTGAATTTTGGAAATAAAAGGCCCACGATCCAGCATCGTAGACACTCCACCGACAAGGCGAGTTCCAGGACGTAATCGTAAAGAAGGAGACACAATTACTGCAATGAGAGATTTATGTGACTGTCTCTGAAGATGGGCTCGAGAGAAAAAATGAAACGATAGGCTGACAGAGGTCTTGTTCCAATGAAAAATATCCCCTTCTTCATGACTCCATTGATATTTGCAAGCGCTCA
>WEDG01013271.1:0-48191 GCA_017591395.1 Schistocephalus solidus
TGGCTGGCGCGGCCGGGTCCCCTAAGTCCTAGCCGCCCCTAGGCGTGCCACCACACCTCTATGTTCGGCATTTGTTATGGGAGCGCAACCCGAATAACGCATGCCATGCCCTAATGTGGCCCCCGTGTTGGTCCAACGCATCTACCACGTGGCCCGTTTAGGGGCACATACACACACACACATCCCTGGGCCACACGTGAGCCCTTTCCACAACACCACCGTTTGTAACATGTATTTTTTCCGGCAGTAAGCATGCGATCTGGCTCGCCCTGGCTGTTATGGTCGGCTGGACGTCACACGTCAGAACATGCATGCCACACTTAAGTGGTAAGCATTCTCTTTGCTCGATCCTGGTACACGACCTGATGACCAAGTCACATAAGGAATACATAAACAGGCTCTTTCAACTCTGTCACCAGGGTGCCCAATCCAAGCACCAGCTTTTTTCCAGGTTCGATCAGTTGATTGGTACATGAGAGAGGAAAGAGCGCGTGTGGCCGACACTGGGGAATTCATCCTCGCGGTATATCACTTCATCCCCCACGATAAGAAACCTGACGCTTTTAACTGCACCATGACGCGCTAAGAGTCCTGAATTTCAATGATTCTAACTGAAAGGATAACACAGTCCACCTCAGGTTACTTTGGAGTGCATAGAGAACTGAAATCCAGACCAGCTGATGTCAGATCTGAGCCACCCCATGCACCCAATGAAAACCTGGTAGATTCTGTGGGAGAAGGCCATGTATGTGGCACGCGTAGACGGGCTATTTTGCCACCACGCTAGTCGTCCTGACAGTGCCTTGCCAACAGAGTCGGGTGGGCATGGGAAGTAGAGGACGGTAAATGCCGCAATAGTCTGAATCACAATGCACTATGTCCCGAGCAAGGCATCGGCACTGCGCCCACGCCGAGGTGCACACGGTGGACTTCACGGGTCAGAACAATCGAACTGCAGTGTGGACGTGTCAGATTTTTAAACCCTGTTTCATGTCATTCATACCCTTTGCACACCTCTCACATAACACATACAAACGGACGAAAATTATTGATTTCATGTTTTAAATATCTACTACGTTGCAACGTTTCCCTATAACTGTACTGGCCTGAAGAGAAGTTATTGAAAGCAGCGCGTATGCTCACCAGGTCGTCTTTTGAACCTTTTAATGGGAATTTTCGCAGCATATATAATAGGATAAGGTTCATAATTAGTAAGTTAAGGAAAACTAGGGTCACCCGAACACAAGTTTTAAACGTTTGCTCAATTTAGCAATTGGTTGAGTTCATCATAAAAAACAAAAGCGTAATAAGAAAACTTTACACGTTTGCACATATCACTGGTATAGCAAAAATTCTGTCCTAAGAACTGGAGCAGTCAAGCGCGGAATTTTTTCCATCAAAGAGCTACAGCTCCAGTTACAGCTCCAGTTACTAATAATTATGGGGCATTATCATATTGCGCGTGGGGTCACCAAATAAAGTAGTAGCCTCCAACAGAAGCCAACTAAGAAACTTCTTTATACAATGGAACGGGCAAAAGAGTTATAACAAATTTAAAATTAACAGCTATTTTCCCGTCCAAGTTTCTGATGATAGACGGCTGCGTATATATGCACTATATTTTCTGCTTTGCAAAAGTTGACCTAAAGAGAAGTGAAGTAAAAAGAAATGCGAAACAAAAGAGAGGAGTGTTGTCGGTAGGTCAAGAGGCTATCCCTTTTCTGACCAAGGCTGGACACCAACATGGTTTGGGGCATTAGCAGCCGCATGTCAAGCCGTTCTGTTGATAGCTCAAAACTGGACAGTTTTGGACTCAGGCAGAAGAAAGAGAAGTAAGTAAGTAAGAGAAGTAAGTTATGAAAACAATTTTGAGAAATTTCCGTAAGCTTATTTTAAAGAAACTCATACTTCAAGCCAAGTTGGCCACCATTTATGCTCATAGCCCATTGAGCGAAGCCTTAATACAACGGGTTATCTAAGGCCAGGGGATGAAGCAAGTTCTCCAGAACCAGAACTAGAGTCACTTGTAGCAGAACTTGCAGTAAATTATAATGGAGCCATGAGAAAGGCAGGTTCGAATAGCACACGTCTACCTTCACTTCCTGACTAGATAATAAAAGCTGCCGCAAACTTACTCAACTCGTGTGAAACGAAGGCATTATCACTGAGACACGCGTGATCTTTTCGTTCTAGGAAAGAGAGTGAACACCAAACAATAGAGCTATTTATTGGTATTGTAGATTAACCTGGACTGTAGTTTGCGCACCTCTCACTTTGTTGCATACCTAATTACCAGCAAACGAACTCCGCGGGTTGCTTGAGGAAAGGCGGAATTTGTAAAAAAAACCATACGGTACTAAAACCTCCCAGCCCCCCCCTTCCCCGGTTCAGTTACTTCTGTGTCGTTCTTTGGTTGACGGCGCAGTAACCGCCTCCTCATCGCTCCCTCCCCCCTCATCCTTTGCCAACAGCGAAGCCTGCGCGCAGGTCAGCAGGGCAACGTTTTTATTACTTTCGTCACCGACGCCCCGCACAGCTTCGGTTGGCTGGCTCGGCAACAGCACAATTGCAGTAACTAGTCCACAGGGGGCACTGACGTCAGGGGCATGCTAACTGAGCCAAAAGTGCGCGAACGGCATGAAGCAGCTGCTAACATGGACTTGGAGGTGTCGTAAACCGGTAAGCCTCTTGGACTGCTAGTGCGCAGTGATCAGATTGATAATTCTGCAGATTAGGGTCTTAAAATGCGGTGACTGTACTGTAGGGTTTTTTTGTTTACATTTCGCCTTTTTCTTCAAATAACCCTTCCCTGGGCTCGTTCACTGATAATTAGGCATGCAACAAAGTGTGGGTGTGCAAACTGCCGTCCCAGTTAGTCTAAAATAGTAATAAATAATTCCATTTGTTGTTCCTCGCTCAATTGCCTACAACCAAAACCTTACGCACGGTTCATTGAAAAACCTTCGTTTCAAATTAGTGCTGAAAATTTGAATGACGGTTCCAAAAACAAAGTGTATTTCTCTCTCTCTCTCTCTCTCTTTCTTTCTCTCTCTCTCTCTCTCTCTCTCTCTCTCTCTCTCTCTCTCTCTCTCTCTCTCTCTCTCTCTCTCTCTCTCTCTCTCTCTCTCTCTCTCTCTCTCTCTCTCTCTCTCTCTCTCTCTCTCTCTCTCTCTCTCTCTCTCTCTCTCTCTCTCTCTCTCTCTCTCTCTCTATCCCTTTCAAGTTTAAAAAATATGGGGCACTTTTCTTTATCAAATTGGAGGGGAATGTAGGTCTGCATTATTCAAAACCGGCTTTTTCTCGGCTCCACCATACTTTACTAAACATTTTGCCAAAACTCACCCTGATTCTGGTTCTCCAAAGCGGAAGCAAACTGTAATGCTGAAACTTGCGGCATTTGTTTGCACATTTAGCCATACATAACCCATTACATTAAAGCTTCGCTCAATGGTAAATGGACGAAAATGGTTTCCAACTTGGATTAAAGTAGGTTTTTAAAAAAAGTAGTTTACGGTTCTGCTGCAACATCTTTTTTTTGCTATTTTTCTGAACATACTGGAATCTGCTTCCCTTTCTTCTACCGACGTCTCAAAACTATCCTGTCTTGCTCTATTGGTAAAAATGGCTGACAGCCGACTGTTAATGCCACAAACCAACACAAGCCCACACTGAGACACAATAATTTTACGTTGCTGGACAGGAGTGAATCCAACGCAGTGTCTCTCAACAGGCGAAGGTTAGCAGCTGAGCATTGTTGGCACAGGAGGGTGACTTGCGAATGAATTAGGACGAGCGGAGGCTGGAATCTTATTATTTTTTCTGTTCCACTGAGTTCACCCCAAACGCGGGCGAAAGTATTCTCCTGTACACGTTTTTTGCTCTTATTTGGCTCTAACTTGTTCAGTTACTAGCGCTGCTTTGCATTTCCGTCGCATCTCTGTCTGGCTAAGAGGCGGTTCTGCCGCAACAAGCCGGGACTTTGCGCCAAGGCAGCAGTTAAAGTCATTAATTTAACCTGTCTCATGTGCTGGGGAGGAATGGTGGGAAATAAATCACGTTCCAGCTCTGTCGGCTAGGTTTGCCTTTACCATCGTCGTGTGGGTAAACAGGCGTTGACTTGAGACACAGCCGCAGTGCAAGGCCGCGACGATGTCCCATATTTTCAGCCCTCGCTGTGATTGGATTTTGACGTCAGGTAAGATTTCCCGAAAGCTGGACATGTTTCCATAACCCCAATGGGGGCAGCATACCCTAGCCGATCCTGACTGCAGGAGAAAATATAAAGGCGACTGGATGATAATGACAAGGAAGTAAGAAACAACCATTCTTTTACCGCTGTATTATTGGCAACACCCCACGTCGCTGGAATCTATGGTGAGGCTTATTAGTAACTTTGACCTTTTGGCATTTAATTTGGAGGAATGGTGTCAGGGCCCCACGTGGTACCCAAAGAATGAGGCAGGTCTCGCGTTGGGTATGCCAATCTAACACAGACTTAACCACCTTTCATGATTACACCCACTTGTAACTTACACACCGTTCAACACTTGTCGAATATTCATTGACGAACGCTCACCGATCGCTAAAAAAACTCACTCGACCCTATCTATCTTGGGGCTCACTCTCGAACCCCGCCAGCGGCCGCACAGGGGCTAGTAGTACTTAAGGTAGATGCAAAATGCCGACAAAGACAGGGGAGAGTGGAATGGCTATTTCTGGTTCATTGGCCGGGTTCGAGCCTTGGGTGATGCAACATCTGGAGTGGGGTATGACTGGCTGATGGCGGCTAATGAGCCAGAAATGGTCATTGCAGTCTCCCTTTGTTTTTGTCGACACTGTGCAGTTGTCAAATTTACCAGCACAAAAAAATTATCCACTGTAGTGTAGCTGGAGTGAAACCATCCCAGAAAACTGGAGACCATTACATTGAAAAAAAATAGACAAAACAAACACGTCTACAGGCTTGGACTAGTAGTTTTGACTAATTAGAGGCCAACTTGAATTCAGTGGTTAGCCACTGAACAGTTACCCCCTATAATTGCAACAATATTGCTGGCTCCTCTGTTCTAATAGTTTTACTGTGTGAGAAGACGAGTTTCGCGTCCTTTAGGTGATGACTCACCCCCGGGTGCCGGTGATCCCAGGGTTTCACGGTATCTAGACCGTCTCAGTACGCTTAATTCCCAGCCTGTTGTGGGGCATTGTGCGCCTTAACCACAAACAATTTATAAGTTGGCTGGCTGGCTTTTCACAATAAGAAAACATTTAATTTTTCTGAATAATTTACTTCATCAGCCAGCCATAACCAAATCCCAGGTCGAATATCTGGGATTTATGCTTGTGTTGGACGCGTAAAACCGCACTGACTGATTAATGAGGACAGAGGTAATATACAGTAGAGATGCTATCTCATGAGAAGTCAACCGAAATTATGAAATGTGTTCTCTATTAGAAAATATTACTTATGTAGAGCTTCAATAGTAATTATCGTGCAGCATAATCCTAAGATTTTTCAGTCGCCTCAGGATGGCGGCTGTTAAAAAAGCTTCCTTCTGACCGTCTTCAAAAAAGAGCCCTCCTGAAGGAGGACTATCGTTCGGTTTTCAAACAGTTTCCAATCATGAGATTTCTTAAGATCGCAAGATGTCCATTTAAAATGCGTAATATATTTCCATTTATAAATGCTCTTTTTAAAGTAAACTATATGGTCCACATTAACTGTGAAATTATGCGAGCCCGAAAGTGCCTCTTCTTAATAACGGAATATGAATGAAAGATCTTCTTTTCACTGAGAATATGCAGCTTGTAATTTGGAAACCCTGAATGCATGTGTAACAGAAGGTTGGGTTCAAAACTATTCAGGCATTTAAAAAGTTTTAGAAACCCGAAAGATAGCCTTTCTATAATACAGATTTTGAAAAAATACGTTATCTGCTATTCGATGTTCAAGAAAAGACTAATTTTATTAGTCATTTTTTACAGGGTGTAGTTTTCGAAGTTTGTCGGAAAGAAGCTTGTTCAAAAGCCGCCATCCTGACGTGGCAGAAATATCCTGACGTGTTATGCTTTACGATAATTACAATTGAAAATCTGCATACGCAATATTTTCTAATAGAAAACAAATTTCAGGATTTCGGTTAAAATTTCATTAGGATGCACCTGATCAAGATGTATCGAAGTGAATATTAGGGCCGAAAGCTTGGATTGAGTCCAAAAACCAGAGTTGGTCCTAGAATTGTCCTCCTCCAGAGGGTGATAAAAAGATGCCATAAGACTTACTGAGCAATATGGAGCTAAAGTGCACCAAATGCTGTAGAACTCGGGCGCTAATGGAGGGGTGGCTCTACCCGGGAGGTTGATATGAGATCACTGACTATTACAGTACTTCCTTAGCACCAAGTCCATAACCTATATAATCGGCAACCATTACCGTCATCTGCAACGGTATCAGATGCTGGGTTTCACTGAGATACTGAACTGTCAGACCAGTAAGCTTCTTGTTTCAGCTATCGCATCACCATCACCATCCTCCTCCTCCTCCTCCTCCTCATCATCATCATCATCATCGTCATCATCATCATCATCCTCCTCATCATCATTATCATAACCACCACCACCACCACCACCACCACCACCACCACCACCATCATCATCATCATCATCATCATCATCACCACCACCACCACCATCATCATCATCATCATCATCATCATCATAATCATAATCATCATCATCATCATCATCCTCATCACCACCACCATCATCATCATCATCATCATCATCCTCATCACCACCACCATCATCACAACCACCACCACCACCATCATCATCATCATTATCATCACCCCCATCATCATCTTCTTCTTATTCTTATTCTTCGTCTGACCTCTCTTCAGTAGCGTACCGATTGGCGTGGTCATGGCTGCAGGAGCAGCAAACCGTATCTGGGCAGCATTTTGTCTTCTTCCAGTAAACAAATATGCAGCAACCTTACAGAATACCCGGCAGAAAATAAAGCCACACGAAAATTCCAGCACGGACTTGTTTTTCTAGAAAGGTTGGGGGAAATTTCCGACGTGGACGAGCAGGATCTACCGGCAGTCAGGGAAAAACAAACGCTCACACCAGACTGGCCTGCGTGAGCGTGCAAGCAACGCCATCGACAGATGGGAAAGTACACCTGAAAGTGCAGGCTGCGAGCTACGGGCTGGGTTTTCACAATCCTTGCACAAAGGGACTCGCCGTAGGGTTTTGATGGGAGAATAAGCAACTGAGCGGAGCGTGTGTGCGCAGGCCTGCAAGTATGGGGGCGTAGGTGAAACAAGAACCCCATGAGTCATGCGACGAAGCTACCTCATACAGGTAGAACAATTTAATGGTTTTCTTGTGTACCGTGTAAATGCCACAGCATGCGCATGCTCCCAAAGCTTTGAAATTAGAAACTATGACAGAGAGTACTCTTGAAACCTAGTAGGCGCTATCGAACGGAATAGGTACGAAGCGAAATTGTAGATTTTCGATCCCCAGAAAATCGTTAAAATTTCGAATGGGTTGCAGTCCGTATGGGAAACGGAAAGTATTGCCCCCGGTCGCCGGATATACGTCAGCATGATATTCAAATGTTTGGGTTTCGTAATCGAAGACGGGCAAATTTGATCTGTCGTAGATGGGTGCTCATCGATGAGGTATGGAACTCACTCGTCCTGTTGTCCCTTCGGACTCACTCTCGAGTGCCGCCAGCAGCCGCCAGCAGCCGCCAGCAGCCGCAAATCGGCTTATATCATATGAAGATGAGCATTGCCGGCAAAGACAAGGGCGACTGGAACTGCCATTTCTGAATTATTAGCCGTCATCAGCCAGTCATATCCAACCCCATGTGGCGCACCACCCGATGCCCGAACCCGCAACCTGTTGATCAGAAGGCCAACACTCTAACAATAGTTATTAAAAGAGATGGAACCCCAGAAAGTAGTGAAAGAGCGACTTCAGTGGGAAACAAGTTCCGAAATTGCCATTGTCCACAACGAAGAAGTTGTCTTGGGTGCTGTGGCTCTCCGATCCACAGCTACGCAATTACCGAAGGACGGTATTGAAACCATCTCAAACGTGCATTATCAAGCCCCTGAAAAAATGCATATTTTTTTCAAAACTACTAAATATAAGGGGCAGTCAGCTTCCAAAGTGGGGGTTTATAATCCGGGCAAGGCAGCAAAGGCTGTCTACATTTGGGGTACATCAGGTTTCAGCGTATGTATGGAAGGCAGCAAGAAAAATGGTTGAGAGTTAGTGATTCTTATGAGTAAAACCTCTTACTGACAGGCCGTCGTGTATGGCTTGCCCCACGTATTACAAATCTGACCAACCTCAGAATCTGAGGCCAAATGGCCCTGTTGACCTCAACACGCAAACCTGTAAAGGACTCTAGACTAACAGGAGACCCAGTGCTTAAAACCTAAACCAGATGTGGGCTTGCGAGATGTCGCCGATGGCTTCTTGGTAGGACAAGCTTCGGGGAGAATGCATTCACTGGATCTGAATGACGTGAATTCTCTGATCCTAAGCGTTTTCACAACTGCAGAAAAGCAGGACCTACAGTAGGTTATAAGTAAGCATCCATTGTGCATGTTTTCCGAAGTGCTAATAGCGTTTTCTAAGGTCATCGGTTGACCTTGCATTATCATTCGTTTGTACATAGCCTTCGTCTGAAATGTTACGCATTTTCCACAGCTACCTCGGTTGGGGGCTCCATTTTATTTTCAAACTGCCCCCCATGACGTCGCTGCTTTCTGCAAGCTTTCACCATCAGGTAAAACACCCTTGTTTGTCACTTTGGTGGGCCAGAAAAAGCAGGAATGTACACAAACATCTGGTGACTGTATTGGGTGTTCGTGAGAGATGAAGAAGGAATTTATTTGCTCCGACTCCTAAACCCACTCCAGGCTGCTTTGCCTAGCATTCCTAATTCAGATGCCCTTGAAGTCCGCGGAATTTGCTTGAACCATTTAGGCTCTTCGTCAACAATTATGTTTCAGGTTCACTAATATTTTGACAACATTATCACACTAGTTGCCCTGTACCGATATAGCTGAGATGCACAACTTCAAGCTCAAAAGGGGTCAAAGGGGGGGGTCTCGTCAATCCCCGTTTTGTTTTTAAGCCTATTAGAATCCACTACAAACGAAACAACTCTTGTATTTTAATCGCATTTGTTCCTAGAACCAATCCTCCATCCTTTGTCAGACTTTGTAAGCAGAATATCCCCACTTTACGCAGCTTTATTAGATTATCCGAGCAAGCTCTGTAGTTGGTTAGTTGGGTAATGCTGTTGTCCTAAAATACTGCAGACACTGGTTCCCCAGTGTCGATTTGAAGTAGTCGCTCAGTGGCATATTGAATCTAAGCGTTTCGAACTGGACTAATAACTGTCACCGGTTCCACCTAAGTCTGTGGAGGAATTCAATTGTTGTCCTATGGATGTGTGTGTTGTCTTAACCGAGTTGTGCCTCTTTGGTTCCTATTACCCTATTCTGCAACTGCCTCCGATGGGTTCGAGAGAGAATGAGAAACGTCAGACCAATAAACACCATCATCTAGCGATCACATCTTCTTGTGATAACAACGCCGTGGGGTCTTGGAAACGAAGGAAGCTGTCTGGCACGTCATTGCGAAGGATCGGAAGAAACGACGAACAGATGTGAAAACTGAGGCGATCAATTTTGAAGTTAACCAAACAAAGGAGGCGAGGGTGAAACTAGGACAACGCAACGCCCAACCCCTTGGCAATATGTTCCCACCGCCAACAGTCGTCAAGGGCTTATACTAACTTTGCTGGAAACCTCAAAATCCACCGCAATGCCAACGCGATCCATCCATCTCCCTCCCCCCTACCCCACAAAAAACCGCTTCACGGCTAAAAAGCGCCCCCCCTCCTCGGGCTTCATCGTCAAAGCGCCCACCCCCGCTTTCCAGCCCCTTGTTGGGCACCTTGGAGCCAATGGTCCAACCGCCGCCGCCATCGACGAGGTTCACCGCAGTCTCGCGAGAGGGACCGCGTGGTGGAAGGCGTGTTACTCTGTTTATGACAATGCAGACCTGAGAGGCACCTCCCATACTCATATGCTCCTCATCCATCGCGTTCTGGTGGCCGGACACGATCAAGACGACCGAAGTTTGGTGTGGGCACGCGTGTCACTCGTGATCTGCCCACCTCCCCTCCCCACTCCACAAGTACCAAACATGTCATTGTGATTGGTAGGGAGAAGAGTGTCCGATACTGACGAGCAGTCCATTTGTATGACAAGTCAGCACATTCTCTAATGTTTGGGCAGTTTGGGCACTTTGTAGCCCGGAAGCCCGCCACTTGACGGTAAAACGCATTGTTTCTTAGAACTGTAATGCCTTCTTTTGTAATGCAGTCATTTGTATGGAATCCGAGTCTTTCCTAAATGAGTCCTAGTATATGTGGTGCTGGGTTCAGATCATATAACACGCATGCATCGTCCTTTTAGATGTTTCACTCACTATGTCCACACCCTCACCAGGTTTGGCCATTGAAATGCAATGGGCAATGGAATAGTGAGCAGGCTAGATACAGTTCAAATCGGCTTACTAATAAATAATTCACCGGTTTTCGAAGTTTTCTCGACTCCGAGTTCTGAGGCAGCACGTACACGAGAATGCGACCGACCTGTTTGGCACGTTTGCTGTCGAGGTCAGGTAAGCATCTCGCTCACAAGACTGGCCTGGTGCATGTTTACGCTTGAAAAACTTACTGATCACGTCATACCGCAAAAAGTGGCAAAAACACGGCAGCACGATGGTTCAGCCGATCAACCCCAATTCAGTAAACATATATTTGTAGCATCCGCCGCGTTGCGACTTCAGTCACCGAACATTCTCCTGGTGAGAGCCGAAGGTTTGTGAGTGGCAGTGTATTCACCCTTCCCATTGAAACCCTTTTCTCTGAAATTCGTAAACTTACGTTCCTATCATACACCTCAACCCCTAAGCTGGAGATTTATAGATACCTGCATTATCCCTCTTGTGGTCTGTTGTTCTCCTGATATTTTTCTTGCTTTGCTTAAAAAAGATATGCTGATTTCATAACGTGCCCTTCAAATGTTCTCTTCTTCTGCTGATGTTTCATGTGTTGTTTTAGTTGATACGATAATACATCGACAAATCATAACGATCAAATAATTTGCTGATCGAATTCTGGATGATGTTATCCACTCCCTGCCCCCTGACGTAATTGCCGTGCCGGTTCCGTGTCCCATGCGCCAAGGCTTCCGATATGTCACTTGCCGACACTTAAACTGCCCGCGTAATATATGTTAATTTTCATGTAAACCTTTTGACTCTTGCGTAATTTATTAATTTATCTTCTGGTCACAGTGAATGGGACCATTTTTGCTGAAAATTTTGAATGATCCTTTCCATATAAAGGCCCCCCCCTCTCTGCCTCATTAACTGAAAAAGGCAAAACAAGAACGTCTGCCGAGGAAAAAAAGCAGGCATACCAACTGAAGTTCAAAAAGACCAGTTGACGAGCATAGGCGTGTTTTTGATAAATTCTCGTTGGACCGGTACAGTGGGAACGTGGCAGAATTTATAAAAAATGCGATCAGTAATGTTCGGTCTTTTTATAAAAGTTTGGTACGCGAATAGGGGGGAAGGATGATATAAGACAAGGTGAGGAGGCAGTGAGGGTTGCGTAGAGCCTTTTCAAGGAAAAGGGAGGAAATAAATGACGTGGGACGCATGCAGATAAGCGACTGTTGGGAATGCTTAGCGCAGAGCTTGGGAGAGGTTCCTCTGTGCACACAAGACCGTCTTCCTCAACCTGATGACAGTTGCTTCGGCAGTTGCTAGCAGACACTGACCCAGTGGCCTGAGATAGTTTGGCGGGACTTTATTACACCACGCGGAAGGCCTTGTTGGGGTCTACAGTATACCCGGAATCAACAATGTGAACGAGAATAGCGCTGTTGAGACTCCTAGCTTCGTCTTTTCTTAGCCATGCCGGGAGATGTACTCTTATTCTTTTGGATAGACGCTGACTCATGCGACCAAGATAACATCCTCCACAGGAGAAAATGGGGGTGATCTGAGCTGGCAACCTATCATTACCTTCTCAGGGTTGGGTGGGAATAATATCCGAAGTCTCACTGCTGACAAGGTTCGTGAAACGGTTTGATTAAGGCATTTTCTCACGAGTTCACTTGTCACATCCCCTTGAAATGGCCCTTTCAAGAATAGAGTTTTCTTTTCCATAGTAAGTGGGGTGGGTTTTACTGGTCTCTCAATAATATTCTTTGTAATAAATTGGTCGCGAAGTACGTCCTGAATCTTTCTAAGCTCCTCATTGTACGTCTGATGAGCAAAATTTCTAGCCCTTGGCGCCAAGCAACGGGCTAGATTGCATTTCTGTTGGAGGAGTACGAAATGTCCGTAGTGCGTATATTGCCCAGACCAGGTTTTCTTTCTGACGCTACCGTCAGATCTCCTGCTTAGAAGGACGTCTAAGAAAGGGCGTGAACCTGCCGTTTCGACCTTCAACGTGAATCTGATCGACGGATGTGCTTGGTGTACACCATTTAGGAGTGCGCTTACATTGGTTTCTCACTGACGGACCATCACCTCGTCCTCTCGCTGCATATGCTCTTCAACTGGTCTTTTATATCCTTTGATGGGAATTTTCGCAACTCTAAAACAGCGGCGAAATACTTGGCTCATGGAGGGGGTCCCCTAATGAGAAGCGTAAGAAGTAGCTAGGGGAATGTGAGTGCCCCACTCCCTTTTCTTCTAAATAAAATTCTCCCGTTTAGAATGATAAAATCATATTACAAGATCAAGGTGCAGATTAATTTGTTAAGTTCGTTGATGCCCACCACTAGCAGCGATGATTTCGTTGATTTGAGTTATAACGAGAGGGGGGCGAATTGATCGAAGGAGACCTCACTCTCGCTACCTCCACCGTGCTCCCAGTACCAAGAATAGTCCACATTGGCTACCCCTGGGATAAGTGATTGACTAAGCTACCGTGAAGCCCCGGTTGTGCGTGTTACAACACAGATGGCCTCTCTCTCTCTCTCGTTTATAGTCAAACTTAATTGCACATTAATTAAATGGGATGAGAAGGCACATCGGCTACATTCGGATTTTTTCGTCGCTATTGGAAGCCGTTACCTGGTGCGGTCGGTGTCCTCGGTGCAGCAACCTGGAGTCATAGCTGGGTAGGATTAAAAGGGAGAGGCAGTTGGCATGCCTTTAAATTCAGTCAAGTAGCTTTTACTCCAGACACACTGCACCTCTACTCATATCTACCAGCAGCCCTGACACACATCTCGAACATCAAGCACACATCTTAACTGCTGTTTACTCTTCAAGCCGCGTTCTTGCCTTGTTCGCCGCGAAATTTTATTTGCTTTCGCTAATATGCTGCCAGTCCTTTTAACTGTTGTACTCCTGTTTGCGTAATGTGCCGCTTTTATCCGCTTGATCACTTTTATTCTGCCTAACGAGTTATGCTCGTTTGGCCCTATCCTCCAGACAACGGTTATGGACAGGGGCGGATGTGTGGGTGGGTTTTACTTGCATCTGACTACTCCTCCGGTCTTCTTGACGCTGTCTTGACACCGACTTCGGGTGGGGGAGTGAAACAGAGAGTGAGGTGGATGCAGTAAAAGTCTGTTCTCATTTAGAACTAATCCACGCGCAAGTCAACGTCCCTGCGCCACCTTGCTGTGGTGGACCTCGTCAGAATCGACGGTCGAACAGTCGTGTGTGTGTGCGGGTGTGTGTGTCACTTGCGAATCCACCGCACAGAGACCGGCGAACCAGTGCCAGGAGCACCAACATGCAGCCACCGCATCCGAATCAACTGTTCGCACTGTCCACGCACATTAAGACACCATATGGGCCTATAAGTTCAAGTGCGTCTCCACGAAAACCTGTGATAGATACCACGAGCCATACCATATTACCACCCCTATCCTCAAGAGCCTCTGCAGCACACATGGTCACACGCAACACCACATACAAATGTTTTCAGCCAGCACCTCTCATTGTGAGGTCAGCAATAGCTTCGGTTCCTTCTCAATTTGCATGCGTAATCTGAGCCTGAGCCTATCACGGTTTACTAAAAGCAGTGACTAGGAAGGCTGCTAACTGAGGCTATATACCACACAACACCGTCAGCCCAGTGTGTGTTGTGCGTTGAGTAATTGACCAGTGTCAGATGGCGATGGCTCCTTCCTACACCCTGATTTTGATAATCCTGGTGTGAGTGTCAAGGGAGCTTGGTCGTGCTGAGGTGCGCGAAGACGGGTTCACCAGCCCTGTCAGCCACTGCACCCCACTCCCGAATCAGACAGCTGACCGGCTCGGACGGTGGGCCTGATGCTGGGGGTGGGGCTAAGCGCATTTTTTTCCTCACTTTAAATAATCTGACGCACCTGAAACTATCACGGTGCGTTAAACGCCGCAGCTTGGAAGGTTGTCAACTGACGGGATAAAACGGGCTGCTTGGTCAGTCCACTGCGTGCGTTTGTCTGCAATGGACGACTGGCGGACTGAGAGTCAGACTACAATGGCTACCTACTTATGTGGGCTTTATGGCAATCCCGCTCAGCTGGGATCAGACCCGCCCCTTTCCTTGTGTTGTTCTGTTGTTGTCACCGCCCTCGAAGTCCTCGGACACGCACGCCGTCGACACCAGGACTGGTTTGACGACAATGACGCCGACATCAGCAACTTACTCGCGGAGAAGAATAGACTACACAAAGCCTACATGGACCTTCGAACTAACGCCACCAAAGCAACCTTTTTCAGATGCAGGCGCCTTGTTCAGCAGTGCCTGCGGGAGATGCAGGATGCCTGGATGATTCGAAAGGCTGAGGAAATCCAGGGGTATGCGGACCGCAATGAAATGAAAAACTTTTTCAAAGCCATCAAGGCCATCTACGGCCCGTGTATCAAGGGGACCGCACAGCTGCTCAGCTCTGACGGCACAACACTGCTGACAGAGAAATCGCAAATTCTGAAGCGCTGAGCCGAGCACTTCAGAAATATCCTTAATTGCTCATCAGCCATCTCCGATGCTGCCATTGACCGGCTCCCTCAAGTGGACAGGAACAATGACCTGGATCTTCCACCTTCCCTACCAGAAGCCATCCGGGCCATGCAGCAGATTTCCAACGGTAAAGCACCGGGATCTGACGCAATTCCACCAGAAGTCTACAAGCACGGGCGGCCCCGGCTGATGGCAGAACTCACAACACTCTTCCAGGAGATGTGGCGACAAGGACAAGTTCCTCAGGATTTCAAAGACGCGACCATCGTTTATCTCTACAAACGGAAGGGGAACCGGCAAATCTGTGATAATCACAGAGGCATCTCGTTGCTCAACATCACCGGGAGGATCTTCGCCCGTATCCTTCTCAATCGTCTTAACGGTCACCTAGAGCAGGGCCTGCTCCCGGAAACCAATGTGGCTTCCGCCGACACTGCGAGACAACCGATATGATCTTTGCCGCCCGCCAGCTACAAGAGAAGTGCCAGGAGATGCGAACTAACCTAAACACTACCTTCGTGGATCTAAAGAAAGCCTTTGATACAGTGAATCGCGACGGACTGTGGAAGGTCATGCAAAAATTCGGCTGTCCTGAGTGGTTCACGCACATGTTACGTCAGGTTCATGACGGGATGACGGCGCGCGTCACTGACAACGGGACGGTATCCGAAGCATTCGCAGTGAGCAACGGAGTGAAGCACGGCTGCGTATTGGCTCCCACCCTCTTCAGTCTCATGTTCTCGGCTATGCTGATGGACGCCTACCGTGATGAGCAGCCTGGGATCCCCATCGTCTACAGAACTGACGGGCACCTTCTCAACGCGCGTGTCTACGACTGCAGTCTATGACTTGCACTTCGCGGACGACTGCGCCCTTACCACCGTGACGGAGGAGGACATGCAAATGAGCATGAAACTCTTCGCCGCAGGCTGCTCCAATTTTGGATTAACAATCAGATCAGCCAAAACGGTTGTCATGCACCAGCCGCCACCCAGCGCGGAATACAATGCTCCAGGAATCAATGTCAACGGTGCTCAACTCAAAAACGTGGAAACTTTTGCTTATTTAGGAAGCACGCTGTCACGCAACACAAGAATCGATGACCAGGGGGTCCAACGGATCTCCAAAGCTAGTCAGGCCTTCGGCCGGCTGCAGGCCTCCGTGTGGAAACGCCACGGTATTCACCTGAACACCAAACTGAAGATGTACAAGGCCGTCGTCTTGACGACACTTCTTTACAGAGCGGAGACCAGGACCGTCTACTCGAACCAAGCCAGGAAGCTGAATCAGTTCCATCTCAGCTGCCTACGCAGAATGACAGTTCTACCGTCGATTTCGACGATGTCCACCGTATGCTCCACACCAGGTAGTGCAGGGACGGTTACTTGCGCGTGAATTAGTTTTAAGTAATAGTAGCCTTGTGCTGCAGCTACCACACTCTCTCCTCCTCCCCCAAATGAGCCCGGTGTCAAGAAAACCAGAGATGGGAGATGGCGCACGTGGCTGGCGTGACCGGAGCTGCCACTGGGTGAACCATCACACCTGGCTTGGATCCCACGGAGTGGGAGTTCCATAAAGGCCACATTAAGAAGGAGCCATTGCAGCCTGACTCTTAGTCCGCCAGTCAGCAACTCCACACAAAACACACATTTGGCTGACCACACGGTTCGAGTTATCCCGTCAGTTGGCAATCTTCCAAGCCACGGCTTTTAGCGCACCGTGATAGATTCAAGCGAGTCAGATTGTTTATAGTGAGGAAAATGCGCTGAGCTGTTGACCACACTCTCTC
This sequence comes from Schistocephalus solidus, assembly GCA_017591395.1. Taxonomy (NCBI): domain Eukaryota; kingdom Metazoa; phylum Platyhelminthes; class Cestoda; order Diphyllobothriidea; family Diphyllobothriidae; genus Schistocephalus; species Schistocephalus solidus. The sequence continues at coordinate 16,863 of WEDG01013271.1, forward strand.
CCCCACCCCCAAAATAAGACCAACATCCGAGCCAGTCAGTTGTCTGAGGTGGGAGTGGGCGCATTGGCTGACGGGTCGGCTTACCCTTCTTCGCGCGCCACCGCACGACCTGGCCCCCATAACGCACTCACCAGGATTTACTTACTCAGGGGATATGGAGGAGCCATCGCCGTCTGACTCCCAGTCCACTGGTCAGCCACTCGACACACACAGCACATACACTGGGCCGACAGCGTGGTCTGGTGTAAGCTTCAGATTGGCAACCTTCCAAGCCACGGTTTCTAGGAAACCGTGATTTTATGAGGTACATTATGATGATTGTGAGGGTGCTGTCTATGTATTAGTGTACATGGTGTGCGCTGATGTGGCTTAGCCTCCGATGGTTTTACCGCAGGTTGTCGTGGAGGCGCATGTGTCCTAATAGGCCCATGTGATTAGTGAATTCACGAGGACACTGATGGCAGTGGAGGCGGGCGCGGTGAATGTATGTCGGAGCCCCAGGCACTGGTTCAGCAGCCTCCGTGGGATGGATTCACAGGTGACCGACCAGGCCGATGCGTGAGTTGAAGTTGCGGGCGCAGTGTAAGCAGGAGAAATCGGTAGAGGCTGGGGGGATGTCATTCATGAAAGTGGGGGTGGCAGTGGCGGTAAGAATGGCAGGAGCGGAGGCTGTGCATGATATATCGGTGTTGTCGGCATTGCGTGGAATTCCGCTGTCATGGATGCGCATGTGACCGAATAGGCCCATGCGATGAGTGAATGCGCGAGGACAGTGAGGACAGTGGAGGTGACGATCTCTGCTGTGTGTTGGTGCTCCAGGCACTGGTTCGCCAGTCTCTGTGCGATGTATTCGCAAGTGACCGACCAGGCGAGAGAGTTTGGTCTGACAGCACGTTGGGAGGACTTGGGCATTGGTGGTGTTGATCCGCGGTGCTTGGACTTGCGAGCCTCCCGTTTTGCCTTAGCATCGGCAATCCGATTGACATCATAGATTGCTGCACCAGTCTCCCCGCAACTTCTTCATGCCGGTCTATCCTGGGCGATGTCCTCCCAGGTCGTCGGGTTGATTAGCAGTTGCCTCAGCGATTTCTTCAGTGTCCTTGTACCGTACTTTTTGACTTCCCTGTCAGCGAGCACCCGTAGCGACATCTCCGTAGAAGTCGTTTCGGTAGTCGCTCGTCGTCCATTCTTACCAGGTGGCCCCTCCATCGAAGTTGCACTTGCCTCAGCATGGCGTGGATGCTGAGGATTCCGGTCCGCTCCAGGACTTCCGTGTCCGGGATCCTGTCTTGCCATCTCAGCTTCAGTATTCTGCGGAGGCAGCTGAGATGGAAGTGATTCAGCTTCCTGGCTTGGTTCGAGTAGACGGTCCAGGTCTCCGCTTTGTAAAGAAGTGTCGTCAAGATGACAGCCTTGTACATCTTCAGTTTGGTGTTCAGGTGAATACCGTGGCGATTCCATACGGAGGCCTGCAGCCGGCCGAAGGCCTGACTAGCTTTGGAGATCCGTTGGGCCACCTGGTCATCGATTCTTGTGTTGCGTGACAGCGTGCTTCCTAGATAAGCAAACGTTTCCACGTTTTTGAGTTAAGCACCGTTGACATTGATTCCTGGAGCATTGTATTCCGCGCTGGGTGGCGGCTGGTGCATGACAACCGTTTTGGCTGATCTGATTGTTAATCCAAAATCGGAGCAGCCTGCGGCGAAGAGTTTCATGCTCATTTGCATGTCCTCCTCCGTCACGGTGGTAAGGGCGCAGTCGTCCGCGAAGTGCAAGTCATAGACTGCAGTCGTAGACACGCGCGTTGAGAAGGTGCCCGTCAGTTCTGTAGACGATGCGGATCCCAGGCTGCTCATCACGGTAGGCGTCCATCAGCATAGCCGAGAACATGAGACTGAAGAGGGTGGGAGCCAATACGCAGCCGTGCTTCACTCCGTTGCTCACTGCGAATGCTTCGGATACCGTCCCGTTGTCAGTGACGCGCGCCGTCATCCCGTCATGAAGCTGATGCACCATGTGCGTAAACCGCTCAGGACAGCCGAATTTCTGCATGACTTTCCACAGTCCGTCGCGATTCACTGTATCAAAGGCTTTCTTTAGATCCACGAAGGTAGTGTTTAGGTTAGTTCGCATCTCCTGGCACTTCTCTTATAGCTGGCGGGCGGAAAAAGATCATATCGGTTGTCTCGCAGTGTCGGCGGAAGCCACATTGGTTTTCCGGGAGCAGGCCCTGCTCTAGGTGACCGTTCAGACGATTGAGAAGGATACGGGTGAAGATCCTCCCGGCGATGTTGAGCAACGAGATGAATCTGTGAGTATCACAGATTTGCCGGTTCCCCTTCCGTTTGTAGAGATAAACGATGGTCGCGTCTTTGAAATCCTGAGGAACTTGTCCTTGTCGCCACATCTCCTGGAAGAGTGTTGTGAGTTCTGCCATCAGCCGGGGCCGCCCGTGCTTGTAGACTTCTGGTGGAATTGCGTCAGATCCCGGTGCTTTACCGCTGGAAATCTGCTGCATGGCCCGGATGGCTTCTGGTAGGGAAGGTGGAAGATCCAGGTCATTGTTCCTGTCCACTTGAGGGAGCCGGTCAATGGCAGCATCGGAGATGGCTGATGAGCAAGTAAGGACACTTCTGAAGTGCTTGGCCCAGCGTTTCAGAATTCGCGATTTCTCTGTCAGCAGTGTTGTGCCGTCAGAGCTGAGCAGCTGTGCAGTCCCCTTGATACACGGGCCGTAGATGGCTTTGATGGCTTTGAAAAAGTTTTTCATTTCATTGCGGTCCGCATACCCCTGGATTTCCTCAGCCTTTTCGGATCATCCAGGCATCCTGCATCTCCCGCAGGCACTGCTGAACAAGGCGCCTGCATCTGAAGAAGGCTGCTTTGGTGGCGTCAGTCCAAATGTCCATGTAGGCTTTGTGTAGTCCATTCTTTTCCGCGAGTAAGTTGCTGATGTCGGCGTCATTGTCGTCAAACCAGTCCTGGTGTTGACGGCGTGCGCGTCCGAGGACTTCGAGGGTGGTGGACTGGATGAGCTTTCGCAGTTGACACCATCGTGTCTCCATGGTAGCATCATCATCTGGAGCATGCAGGTCCTCCAGTTTCTGGGTTATTTGTTTGCTGAAATCAAAACAGTGAGCAGGCAAATTTAACAAAAGAGTATTTAGCTTACCTGGTGGCCTCTTTACCTTGGGGCCTTCGTCGGGGTTGCAGTCGGTGCCTCATCTGGGGGATGACGAGGTGGTGATCTGTCCAACCATCGGCATCGCGGATCGCCTTGGTTACCAGCACATCCTGTCGATCTCGCCTCCGGATGAGAACATAGTCCAGCAGATTCCAGCGCCGCGCCTGAGGGGCAATCCACGTGGCCTTCTCCCGCGTCGGAAGGCGGAAGAAGGTGTTGGTCAGCAGGTGACGGTGTTCGGCACAAGTGCGCAGAAGAAGGAGGCCATTATCGTTACAGCTACCGAGACCGTGGGGACCCAGCGATCCCTGTCAGGCAGTGTGGTCCGTCCCGACGCGGGCGTTGAAGTCACCAAGGACAATTCACTTGTCCTCTTTCGGCACAGTCACCAGCAGGGCGTGCAGGTCCTCGTAGAATTCGTCCTTCACCGCATCAGAGCTCGCCATAGGGGGAGCGTGTGCGCTGATGATGGTGGCGAGCTGGTCTCCCCGAAGAGGCAGGCGGAGGCTCATCAGGCGATCATTGATACCCTGCAGCAGACAGGGCAGACATCCCACGATGTCGTTCCGGATGGTAAGGGCAACACCAGTGTCGCGTCGCTTTGCCTTTGGCCGGCCGCACCAGAAGAAGATGTAGCTGGCACCCACCTCCTCCAGCTGACCCTGCTCATAGAGAATCGGGTCTCGCTGAGAGCAGCAATGTCCACCTTGTAGTGCGCCAGTTCCCGAGTGACTAGTGCCGACCTCCGTTCCGGCCGGTTGCTCCTAGGATTGTCTAAAAGGGAACGAAAATTCCAGGCTGCTAGCGTGAGTGGACTCACCCGAGCAGCCTGGAAGGTATGGCGAGAGGGATGGGGACGGTGGTGTTGTTGTTTGTTTGAGTTTTATGACCGCGTATCTTGCAATCTGCTAGCCTTGGCCCGGCTGCAGAAGACGTGAGACCCAGCAGTTTGTTTTTAACACCTTTTCTAGCCCCTTCCTCCGCGAGGAGGCAAGCAGTGCCGTCCCTAAATAGAGCTACTCGGACATCCCAGACGACTGTCGAAATCCACTATTGGTCATGGTTTTCTTTTAGTGGGAGAATGACCCGAGTTACCCTGGGCAGCCTACGGGGTTGCTGTCGTCCCCACCGTGGGAATTTTTGAGAGGGGGAAGTTGGGAAGTTCGGGAATCAGACGTACCGGAAGTGGAGGCACACACAACACCGGAGACCCACACCTGGTTTAGCCCGCCGGTCGTGACGGTTGCCCGGGGTATGGCCGCTGGGAAAGTATTCATTTTCGAGGAGCCCCAGGTGAGTGTTGGGCACCAGTTAGAGGCGGCCACAGGAGCATTCACCACCTGTACGAGACAAATGGAGCGACCAAATGCTATCTGTGTGGTGCTACCCCTAAATAGTACCCCTACAACCCCTTCGCAGAATACTGAAGCTGAGATCGCAAGACAGGATTCCGGACACGAAAGCCCTGGATTGGACCGGAATCTTCAGCATCCACACCATGCTGAGGCAAGTGCAACTGCGATGGTGCGGCCACCTGGTAGGAATGGACGACGAGCGACTACCCAAACGACTTTTCTACGGAGATGTCGCTACGGATGCTCGCCGACAGGGAGGTCAAAAACGACGTAACAAGGACACTTTGAAGAAATCGCTGAAGCAACTGCAAATCAACCAGGCGTCCTGGGAGGACCTCGCCCAGGATAGACCGGCATGGAGAAGATCCGTGAAGACTGGTTCAGCAATCTATGAGGCCAACCGGATGGCCGCCGCAAAGGCCAAAATAGCGGCATAAAAGTCACCAGCGCCCCGGACAAACGTCGTAGATGCCCAGGCCCTGCCAACATGCTCGCGCTGTCAATGCATTTTCCGCGCGCGAATCGGCCTGGTTGGACATCTTCGGACGCAATGCACCAACAATCAGACAATTTCAATTTCTACGTCAAATTCTGCCAACCCTCCTTAAGACTCCCCCACCCTCACTCCTGGTATCGATTCCAATATTCCCACCATCATAGAGACCACATCCCTCTACTCATCGCCTGTTATCCCCACCACCACAACCACCACCGTCTTCGCCTTCACTACCACCACCACCATCAGCGATGGGGAATCTCTCCTAAGCTGTACTCAATGCGACCGCACATTCACCTCACGCATCGGCCTGCTCGGTCACTTGCAAATCCATCGTACAGAGACTGGCGAACCAGTGCCTGGAGCACCAACACACAGCGGAGATCGTCGCCTCCACTGCCCTCACTGTCCTCGCGCATTCACTCATCGCATGGGCCTATTCGGTCACATGCGCATCCATGACAGCGGAATTCCACGCAATGCCGACAACACCGATATATCATGCACACCCTCCGCTCCTGCCATTCTTACCGCCACTGCCACCCCACTTTCATGAATGACATCCCCCCAGCCTCTACCGATTTCTCCTGCTTACACTGCGCCCGCAACTTCAACTCACGCATCGGCCTGGTCGGTCACCTGTGAATCCATCCCACGGAGGCTGCTGAACCAGTGCCTGGGGCTCCGACATACATTCACCACGCCCGCCTCCACTGCCATCAGTGTCCTCGTGAATTCACTAATCACATGGGCCTATTAGGACACATGCGCCTCCACGACAACCTGCGGTAAACCATCGGAGGCTAAGCCACATAAGCGCACACCATGTACACTAATACATAGACAGCACCCTCACAATCATCATAATGTACCTCATAAAATCACGGTTTCCTAGAAACCGTGGCTTGGAAGGTTGCCAATCTGAAGCTTACACCAGACCATGCTGTCGGCCCAGTGTATGTGCTGTGTGTCGAGTGGCTGAGCAGTGGACTAGGGAGTCAGACGGCGATGGCTCCTCCATATCCCCTGAGTAAGTAAATCCTGGTGAGTGCGTTATGGGGGCCAGGTCGTGCGGTGGCGCGTGAAGAAGGGTACGCCGACCCGTCAGCCAATGCGCCCACTCCCACCTTAGACAACTGACTGGCTCGGACAGTGGTCTGATTGTGGGGGTTGGGGAGAGAGTGTGGTCAACAGCTCAGCGCATTTTCCTCACTATAAACAATCTGACTCGCTTGAAACTATCACGGTGCGCTAAAAGCCGTGGCTTGGAAGGTTGCCAACTGACGGGATAACTCGGACCGCGTGGTCCGAGTTATGTGTGTGGTCCGAGCCCAATGTGTGTTTTGTGTGGAGTGGCTTACTGACGGACTGATAGTCAGGCTGCAATATCTCCTTCTTAATGTTGCCTTTATGGCACTCCCACTCCGTGGGATCCGAGTCAGGTGTGGTGGTACACCCAGGGGCTGCTCCGGCCGCGCCGGCCACCTGAGCCCTTTCCCATCTCCGGTCTTCTTTACTCTGTCTTGACACCGGGCCCAGGTGGGGTAGGAGGAGAGAGTGCGGTAGCTGCAGCACAAGGCTACTATCACTTAAAACTAATTTACGCGCAAGTCGCCTTCCCTGCACTACCTGGTGTGGAGTATACGGTGTGCCTCGTCGAAATAGACGGTAGAACTTTCGAAGTGGACCAAAATGTGTGGGTCTGTGCCCTCTCCCACCTCAGGTCTTCTTGACTCTGTCTTGAAACCGGGTCCAGGTCTGGGATCTGAACAGGGAGTGAGACATTTGCATCAAAAGTCTGCTCTATCTATAATCCAGCGCTAACCACCTTCCATACATCACCATGCTGTGGAGTACACGATGGAATTTGCCAAACCGACGATCGAAATGTCGAGGGGGTAGTTGGGGTTTCCAGTTAGGATTCCACTTCGAAGGCCGCAATCGGTTGCATGGTGTGACTATTTCTAGGGTCTCCTAATAGTCTCCAACTCTCTACTGGGGCTCCACGAATCTAGGTTCTATCCTGAGGCCACACTCTGATAACCGCCTCAACCAGGTGAGGTTATCTGGTGTTGTTTCCTCCCACCCGGTAATTCTGCTCCCTTCTAATCTCACCCCTCCTCTCTCAAAACGCTTGACGGAGAGGGTGGCATGTAGTCCCGTAGGCGGTCCAGGCTAATTCGGGTTGCACTTCCACAAAATTAAGCCCTGATCCACAGTGGATTTCGGCAGCCATCTGGGATGTCCTAGCAGCGCTATTTAGTGACAGCACTGTTTACTTCCTCACAGAGAAAAGCCGCTAGAATAGGTGCCCTAAACGAATGCTGGGATCACGCCATCTGCAAGGTGACCTTGGCCCGCAGATATAAAACCCACGGTCGAAATAACCGAGGAAACAACCACCCCTGTAACCGTCTACCCCGCCCAATCCGAGGAACTTCTAGAACGCGTCTCATTAGTCCTTTAAACAATCGGGGGAGGAACCGACCAGAAGGGAGTATGGCGCTAGTACCTCGAGAACGGGCGCGCTAAAAGGTGGAAATCGCTGCTCTCAGTGCAATTAGCTTTTCGAACAGGGTCAACTGGGGAGTGGCCATCCAAATGGCGTTACCTTTGCCATTCGGAACGACTGCCCTGTCTGCCGCAGGACAGCAGAGACCGATTGATGACCCTGAGCCTGCCTCTTTGGGGATACAAATTCGCCGCCATCATCAGTGCCTACGCCACCCCCCCGCCCAGTGAACAGCTCTGACGATGCGAAGAAGAAATTATACAAGGGTGTGCACGCCCTCCTAACGACTGCGCCTAAGGCATAAAAACTCGTTGTCCCTGGCAAATTCAACATCCGCGTCGGGAGCAGACCACCCTGCATGGGAGGGAATGTGGGGTGTCCACGGCCTCGGCGGCTGTAACGATAGTGGCCTCCTCCTTCTACAGACCTGTGCGGAACATCATCTTCTCCTACCCAAGACCTTCTTCCGCCTTCTCACCTTCTGACGCTACCTGGTTGCACCCTGATCGCGGAGCTTGTACCTGTGTGATTGACAGGACGTGCTGGTGACCAAGGTGGCCTGTGATGCCGATGGCTGGACGGGTCATCTCTAAAATTAAGCTTCAACTACAACCTCAAATTATGGTGGCCAAAAATTTTCCCCAAAATTCGGCATGCACAATCGCATAAACATTAGCGTTGCTAACTGTGGTAAAATTATTATCGAAAAACGGCAGGCCCAGTGTGAACAGTCATCAATTCCATTTAGTTAATACGTTTCTTTTTGATGTTGTTCCTGATTAAAAAAGTTTACTCTTAATCCTTTGTGATTTTCCTTCCATTGGTCGGATGCCCTTATCTCCCCTTTCTCCGAGAGGGATTGGTAAACTGCGCACAAAATGAATTCTAAATATGACAACTTCAGCGGCATCGAGCTTCCTATCTCCTCTCTCACACTTATCGTGTTTCAAGGACAAGGCTGAGTCATTCGGTCCCAGTGGTTGACCAGGCATTTTGCAAAAGTCTTTCGCGTGCCAGCACACGCGAGATACTGTAAAAACTGTTGATCGTGTTTTAAGCTGCACAGGACAGCGCCCGCATACCGTGCAGTCTGAATCCAGTCGGGATTCCGTTGTTGATATCTCCGCACCACTTGCCTTGTACTACGGTTTATGAGGCCCCTCAAGGGCGTCACTTGAAGATGAAAGGTTCACACAATCTTAACCCTCAAAATGTGCTGAATCCGACGCGATTAAAGGGGAGCAGTTGAGCACTTTCCCATCCAGCAAATCCGTTCAAATTAAAGGCCAACTCTTGTGCCGTTCATCCTGCATACTGTCCCGCCTTGGGCGACAATGCTTAAACCTCTTTGCCTCCCAAGCTTCAGATGCGGGAGCGATCTCCGGACCGACGTCTCGAAAGCACATGAGCTCACGCTGCTCGACTGAGTATTTAAATAACGTCCCACTTTATGTAAGCTTACCGCTAGTTGTACTGACACGTCGCTGACGCAGAGTTCATCGTCCAAATGTTTGTGCTGGTGGTTGTCATAGTGACCACTAGTGGTCCTCGCTCTGCTGTGACTTCCCATACAGGGTCGTTGTTGTTCTTCTAAGCGGAGGTGCCGGCGGCTGTTTGTCGCCGCATTGCAATTATAGCCCATAGTTACACAGCTATGAACTGCTGCTAAGCTGGCTCTTCCGCTGGCCTTTCTACCCTGCCCAGAACCGTTTGACTAATTAAGGCTCGTGTAAACCACGCGGGAGGAGGACAATGATTGGCGGTCGCAGAGGGCTAGAGTTCATCTCGGGCCCTACAGCTGTCCCCTAGGCCTAACATGTCGACCCTCTTCCCGGCACGGTGTCCCCCATCCAAAGCCCGCTTCAATTTCCTGCTGATCTCCGAATGCAGCCTGCGAATCGCACTAACCACCATGGGGAATCCAATTGCAATAAATCCATTTTTTCGTTCACAACCATTTTGTGGGACAAGATTAGCGAAAATAGAGCACTTGCCGGTGAAAATGGATATTTTTTACGCTCATGGAAATAACAGAATAAGCCCGGGTACTCCCATGCGTTTCCTGTTATCATGAGGATTAACATGCATTCTGGTGTATGTTTACCCAGTTTTTTTGCTAACAGTAGGGTATGTAAAGCACCGAAATATACCAGAAACCCCAGGCTTCTGTAATACGGTGCCGGTGGTAATGGGTAGGGGCATTCTGGAGGGGAATACCATATGCGTGAAAAATAAAGCATGGAAAATGATTAAATTTTCATACCCTACCAGTACTCACTTTTGTTGTAGGAAACCCGGTGAAAGCATTCACAGAATTCCATACTTCGCGGTGCAATCCGCTATACTCATCCCAAGCAGGAAGTTGCATCTGGCTAGTGTCCCCCAAACCCACGGCGTTGTGTAGGTTTGTGGAGCATAGTCCCCTTTATGTGAAAACGCAGCAGCAGTGAGAGGGAATGGCGCTAGCTCTCAGGCTGCGGCTGCGAGGCCGAAATCCTCGCAAGGGGTGAAAACCGCGTGAAACGCGAGCTGCTCGCGTCATGCCCCGCCGTCTCCATCACCAAGCGCACTGACATCCCACTCCCAGATTCGGCGCTGAGATTGCCTGGCCAGGGGAATTAATTACGTGGGGAGGGCGCTGACAGCCAACGATTTCAGTGACAGCAAGCGAGAGCGTGAATTGTGTAGGAGGGAAAAAAGAGCGGGATGAAGGGACTATGCTTGTCCCTTTGTGACTTGGGGTTCAAGCTAGAGCCCTCGCGGGCAGTCGCATAGTGGCTAGTAACATATACATGGGCCACTTCTGGCTTATTAACTGTTATCAACCAGTCATACCCAATTCCAAGTGTGGACCACCCTGGATTCATTGGTAGAACGTTTGACTCAATGACAAAAGTCGCGGGTCCGAATCCCGGCGTGTGATGAATGGAGGCTAAAATGGACGGTGGAGGATGCCGCTGTCGGTAATCCGTACCTGTGGTTGGAGACCTTAGATTTCCTTGTCAGATTGAAAAACTGAGTTGAGATTTCTCTGCTGTTAGACTAGTGCTGGAATAACGTTGCAGGTGGAGAGTAAAGAGCGTTGGCTACCTTATTCTGTTGGCTGGCAAAACGGTGGATGTCAGAGTCCGACTGGGTATACATTTCATTTAATGGATCTTCCCGGGAAGGAGTCGTTAGACTGGGACTAAGTTCCCATCGTCAGTGAGGCGTAAGAATCGCTCCGCTGTTAAGAAGACCGTAAGAAGCTTCTAGCCAACTGTACTACAGAGCGCATCAGCAGATGATAGCTTTTACGAAAGAATGCAAGGTATTCGGGTAAGTCCTGGTTTAAGAATCGTGCCGTCAGTAAACATGTACGATCTAGAGCCTGTTAATAAATGAAACGATGCCAACGGGCCTATGGCCCCCACGGGTCACGGCCTCCAGTTAGGCCTCTTGCTGAATACTCAATGAGAGGTCTACGGTGTGCTTTCCCGCTCAGATCTGTTATGAAATGGCCGTGTACCGCAGCTTACCGCACCCCGCACCAGGGCCTATTTCTTTGACACCTGCTCTACGTTTTATTTACCAAGTAATTTTTTTCTGGTGGTTGGTTATTCAGTTGTGGATTGTAGAATGCACGACGCCTGAGTGGAAGTCTTATGTACATCGTAAGCGCCCTTCTGTGGTCCTTAGCTTTCTCTAGTACTGAGGTGCTCGTTCTTCAACCTACTGGACGTCCGAAGAATGCCTCAAAGGTCCTCCTTCAATTAATTTACATCTAATAGAGATTTTTGCACATTTGAATAATAAATTTGACCCAATTGTGAACAACTCGGCGGCCTCGGTGGGATTTGAACCGACGCCAGCAAGCGGAATGCTTTAGTACAGCCATCCCTCTAGGCAACTGAACTATGACGTCCCAACCAAGGGCCATGAGTTTGATCTCACTTGGATCAAATTACCCGCCCGGCCTACTGTAACGTATGGAATCCGCTTATTCTGATAGAGTAAGATGACTGCCCAAGCAGGATTTCCTAGGCAATCAATGTCGAAGCCACCAATGACCACCTGACACAATTTACATTTGCCTCAAATTGGTTTGCAACATTTCTTTCTGGTGAATCTGACCTCACAAATGAGCCACGTGGTCGGATAGACCCAAAGATGGATAATGCCGAACTGAAAGTCACCTTTGGGTCAGATAAATTTCAAAGTGGATATGAATTATCGTTTACGTTTAATTTTAGCAAGCGAAAAGTATTAACTCACTCAGCTGAAGACAGTAAGATGACTTTCACATGAAGTGACTGAAAAGCAGAAACAAAAAGGTTTGGAAGCTTCCATGAGGTTGCTTTCTTGCCGCAAATTGATTCATATTTGAATAAAATTGTAACATGTGACGAGAAATGGATCCAGTACGATAACTGTAAACATTCAGCAGAGTGATTGGACAAGGAAAAGCCACCAAAAACAATTCAAAACGCAATACTCACCAAAAGAAGCTTATCGTGAGTGTTTGGTGGTCTGACGCATTTGCGATCCATTATGACTTCATGAAACTTAGCTCATCAACCACGGCAGAAGTATACTCCATTCAGCTGGTTCATATGATCTAAACCTTGCAGAAAAATGAGGCTGGATTGGTCAGCTAATCAACGTCTATGCTGTGGTACGACAACAGTAGACCTCAAACCATACCAATATCAGTGGCAAAACTACAGGAGTTGGAGTTGGATTTTCTCCATCATCCACCATACTCACCAGACCTTTCCCCACTGACTACCACTTGTTCCAACATTTGGCTCACTTTTTCATAGGAAAAAATTTAATTTCGACAAAACCGTAAAACATGCCCTCCAAGATTTCAATGACTCCCGATCGCCAGGTTTTTACTCCACTGGACTGAACTAGTTACTGCTGAAGTGGCAAAAGTTTATTAACAATATGTGTGCATACTTTCATGAATAAAACTATTTCTTGTATTTAGAAAACATTAGCAGACTTTGATTGTCTTCTTAAAATTTCATACTTGACGACCCATTATTTCGGAATTCATGCTTGAGTACATACATCATCTGACAATGAACATTATGCAGGCCTGGTATCTATTTCTACCGAGTCTGCCAGGGCACTACTACGGACGCCCTGTTGCAACGCGGCACCTCGCGCGTACTTGAGCACGCGTACCAATTACAGTCTGGTCCTCGGCCAATCAACATCAAGGTGAACTCGGAGAAGCCCTCGCTCAGGATGCTTTGACGCATACAACACTTGGACTCGGGGCACATCGCCAGTGTCTTCGTGCTTAACGACCTGTTAATATGCATAACAACACTACCGACAAAAGATAAGCGAGACTGGACCGGTCATTTCTGGCTCATTAGCCGTCATCAACCAGCCATACCCAATTCCAGGGTTTCGCAACCCCTGGGACTCTAACCCGCGACCTGTTGGTCAAGAGTCAAACGCCCTAATCATTGGGCCACGGGCCCGTTGTCCTAGTGGTTGCGATTGGGTGCATTAATACTGGCAGATGGGCGAAGCCGTGCGGTTGCTGGTGGAGCTTGAAAGCCCCAAGGCACAACGGAATGAGCGTGTCTCGTAACGCGATCGGTGAGCGTCCCGCTAATATACACGATCGTTCTGTGCGCGTTGAGATGCTGAAGGCAAGCCGTCGTCTACTCTAAATAGTTTACGCAGTCTGGTTTGTGTTCACACCGTTATTGCCGGCACATGTGCATCCTAAACGAGTCACATGGCAGATGCACTGGACCAACACGGGGGCCAAATCAGGATGCGGTAGGTGCTAGTATTATTATTATTATTATTATTATTATTTATAATGAGGTCCCATAACAAATGCCGAAAATGGGCACGCGTAGGTGCAGGCCCATACCACACTCTGCTCTACCACTCCGTGGGATATGATTCACCTGCGCCCGACTCCGCCTCCCATCTTCTTGACTATGTCTTGACACCGGGCACAGGCGGGTAAGGGAAGAGATAGAGAGGGTGGTAGATGCAGTGCAAGTCTACTATCACTTAAAACTAATTTGTCCACAAGTCACCGTCCTTGTACCGCCCCTCTGTGGAGCATACGGGAGGAATCGTCGGATTACGACGGTAGAACTAGTGATGGCACAAGTAAATCCTCCTCAATACTGTGAAGGAGGTTTTACAACTCAGTATTATTTGGGGCACTGGAGAACGGTCTTTAACTTTCCTTAAAGACCCGAAGATCGAGAAACAGTAATAGCGGTCAGAAAAAAAATAACAGAAAGGTTGCATGGCATCAAGGATGCTCCCGCATGAATGGCCTCTTTGCTGAAACGAAGGCCTGTCGCATTGTTACAGGATAATACACCCTGTCAAAATAGGTGAGTAAAAATCGTCCGGAAGGGTCCATTGCAAAGAAACTGGTAAAATAGGACTTATGCACACAGAGGGCCTCCGCTAGGTGCTGCTAACCTACACTGCAGAAGATTTCATCACTAGTATTTGTGGTTTCTATAAACCACTGGGTGATAGCCATGCCGAAATCAGAAGGAAGAATATCAAAATATGATTATTGTACAGTGTCTCGGATCGAGAACCTTTAACTTAAACGCGATCCGCAAGTAATAAGACCGCATAAATCCTCGGGATTTGATGGAAATGGTAAACAAGCCTGCATGGATTGAGCTTTCCGACAGTGTGCACGTGGCGTTCTCTCCAACTGTGGGTAACGTAATTGGGACCGATGAGTCACGGTTTTGACTGCGAAGGGTCGGCATAGGAGTTCACATTTGGAGGTCGGAATGTGTGTGATTCTGTGGCGTACTGGATGTTGGAAATCCTGCCAATGATTGTGCCGCTGCCTGGAGCTCCATCAAGAGATGTCTGATTTTCCTCTGCGAGAACTGCTGTAGCTTACAATATACGGAAGTACTACGATTACATTTTACTCCTAGTATTGTTAAGTCTGCTCGAGTCAATTTTCCAGAATGCCAATGCATCGGAGTGTAGATGTCGTACTGGCTGAATTTTCAAAACTTTCCTACAATCACAAGCCTCCAATGGAAAGCTGAAGCTCCTGAAGCAGATCCACTAAATTTATGTTGAAGAATAACTTTCATGGGTGATTTCCAGGATAGGGGAAAAGCCGACGCTCTCCCAGCTCAGGCGCACTCTTGCTCATGAGTGCCAATTTAAGGATAAATCTCGCAGGGAATCGACCGCCTGGAGATGTGACTCTGCCTATGAATGAACTTACTCCACATGAATAAACGTGTGAGTTTATCTCCTTAGTTTTTTTTTTGAGGTAAATGGCTTTGAAGTAAGTTGATCGAAAGTATGGCAAGGGAAGAAAAATTGCAGCGTTCACTGAACGGTTATTGATCTAGTCCTGTTCGCTGGTGGAATCCAGCAGAATTATTTAAACAGGTCAATTTCCTATGAGACAGTCTTACCGGAAACATAAAAGTCTCTCTCGTTTGACGCAGGAGGGGTGTTCTTCCAACGAGGTAGACGAGTGTTCACATGGGCAAGTTTGTGCGTGTCTAGACCTCACAACTTGAGATTCAAGATTAGACGGAACTTTCAATCTTCTTGGCAGGGGTACTAGCGTACACATTAAGGGTGAAAAAATTAGGCCCCTTCCCCCACGAAAACGATAATGTGCACTTGGCAAATAGGGAACAGTCAGATCACGAAGACCCAAAGATAACGGAAAAGTCTAGTGAGCACAACAGCATACAAAAAGCAAATATAAAAAGAAATAAATCCGATAACGAGCCCATGATGTAGCTGAGATAATTATCAAAGAATGAGTGGCTGAAAATTATTTAGCAAAAATATGAGCCTGCGTAAGGTCAGCAGAACTGAGGTGTTCAGACGTCCTTCGTGCTAAGCTAACTGAGGTAACGTCGAATGTCCTACAAAACAGCCTGTTTTCTCCGAGGCCTATATCATTGTGCGGTTATCTAAAGAGTCCCCGATGGCTCTAGTGAAACTCCGCAAGAATGGGTCAGACAGGAACTGAAACATTTTCAAATATTTTCTGAAAGAAACAAAAAAATGTAATGGTGAGGTCGACAACCACAAGATCTGCCTGCGTTTGGGACTTTTACTTAAGGACACCTCAGTTAATGTACTGCCTAGGTCATTAAAAGGTCACTACTGAAAGCTAGTGGCAGACTGATCGCATATAGCCTTGGAATTATGAACTATGAAAAGCCCTCCAGGATCATTTTTCCCAGTCAGATTGGTCGCTTACCCATGGGGGGGGGGGGGGGACAGGGAAAGCAGTCGACGTGCGAGAAAGGCGTCAAGGGGAGTGCAGGGGGTTTGAAAATGGTGGACGATCAAAGTACGAAAAGGACCGTCTATTTCTTTGCTGTGCCTTGCAAGGATGATGGCAAATACATAGACGTACTTACCAAACAACCAGATTTAGACTCTGAATTAGACAGTAGGCTTAGGATTTAAAGAAAAACTGTTCTTTTTTACCGTGCACAAAAGGTTGCAGACTGGGAGAACATAATGCAGAAGTGTTTTCAACAAATGCGAAAAGTCCATTCAGCAGTTTGAGCATAATCAAATTAAGTGTATTTTACCGAAAAAACCTACCATAATCTTAACAGAAACACCATGCCCAGAGAAGATAAAAAACCGGGAGATCACTTTGATGAAAAAGAGGAGAGCCTGCGAGATAACCCCTAGGTGGTGATAATGTTGACGACAAGGACGAGCCTCCTGCTGAATGCAACCATCGTTGTGACATTCTAGGCAGTTACGTGAGACTTTTCCAACAACCAGAACTGCATATTTTTTTTCTGGTTTACAGACATTCGTGACAGCCAAGAGATGCAGACGATGTGTAAGGATGCCTGGTGTGGCCGATTAAACGGGACACGGGGATAGGAACCACCCACAATACATGCGGCTTTGCGCCAAATTCCGGGAAAATTATGTGTAGGATTAATGCTACGGTTAGTGGCAAGTTTATAGTTAGGCTGATGTTCGAGGTTAAGGTCAAAGTTTGGGTTAGGGTCATGATGAAGCTGAGGGTTAACGTTTTTATCGTGTTAACTGTAGGTTTTAGGGTTAAGGTAATGCTAGAGTTAAGGTTAAGGTGACAGTTTATTTATGTTAGGGCTAATGTTAGCGTTAAGACACGGGTATATTTACCCTTCCTGAAACTTACCGTAAGACTACCTATTTTAAGCGGACGGGGCGGTTCCTATTCCCGCGTTCTGTTTAGGCGGCCACACAAAGCATCCCTACCGATGGTGTAACCTACGAAATTTCGAGATCGAAAATTGAGACAGTAGTGTTATTTTCTGCCGATAAATTTTGAAAATTTTCTACGTCTGTCTCCTGTGCAATTTTATCTGACCTATGTGCACGTTGTCCCCTACCTCCTCCGTTGTCCCCTCTCCACTTGAACTGAACTTCTTTGTTTATTCACATCGACTTTAACCTTGAAACTTCGGGTCACCCGTATTGTTGCATTGTTCTTATACACGCGTGGGACGGACGCTAGCTAACGCACGTCGTTTTTTTCGTCTAGAGTCAGGCGTTATATATTTGGCCGACTCCCATGTTTTGGTTACGGGTATATACCGTTGAGGTTTGTATTTCGGTTATTCTTAATTATTTCCTGTATTAAGAGTACCATACTAAACCAAATTGTGGTTTGCATTTCGAGTTTACATACGCGTTTATCTAGGATACCGAAGCATTGGCAACAGTATTCAATGATTTTACCCCGTATTGGCTGGATTGAAAAAAAATATTTCTCATACGTTCCAAGGGTCAAAAACCTTGAGTTCAAATGTTCAAAGAAGATGAATCGGACAAATCGTGTCAAGGAGAAACCAAAACCTCTGATATTCCTGCCCGCTCTTGTAAGTTAGTTTCTGGTAGTTGTTCCAGTCGTAGAAATAATGCAGCTTTAAAGGCCTTCAAAACACATGTTAGACGGGAACTCGAGCTCGAATGTGCGATTCCTTAGAGCGGACCACGCGCGCACTTAAAAGAATGCACAGTGAAAGATGAAGCTCTGGAAGGCAGTGGTCCATGGATACAAAACTGTAGTGAGGCACCTCGAGCGAATACAAGAGAGCACGAGAGATGCTTGGAGACTTGTTGGGCCAACCGCATATTGTTGTACGGTCCCTTCTCGAGGGACTGTTTAATCAGGCACGACAGACTACACATACGGCAAAGTCGCTTTCCGACTTGTGCATTAAAATGAAGGTTACTGAAATTGCACACACGCGAATGAATTGTGTGTCTGATTTACATTCTCTGAGTGTCTCGAATCGAATAGTGCGTTCGCTAACTTACACTATGTAAAACCGATGGACTGAAGTAACTGACCATAGGCGTAGGGACCCTAACTTTACCGATCTCACGGAGTTCGTTGAAATGCTTTCAAGAATAGCAAGAAGTCGGTTTGGACGGCTTGTAAGGGAGGGAGAGGCAATTGATCGCCGAAATCCTTCAAGTAATGCCGTGCAACGCCAAAGGCGTGAAGGCCCCAACACGTTCTTAGCCTTTTATGATGCCGCGTCAGGCCCTCAGCCTTGTTTTGTATGCTTACAAACACACGAAGTGGCAAGTTGCCCACGTCTACTTTCTATAAGCGTTGGGGATAGATGGAATTGTGTACGGAAAACAAGGCCTGTTTTGTCTGACTTGATAATACGCATTTTGCCAAAGTGCGTAGGTGCAGAGAACGTTGTGGTCTGTTCGGCTGCACAAAACATCATCATACGCTTTTGCAGACAGTGTTGTCGGAGAACAGACATTGGGAGATGAAGGAATGTGTGCTCTGACTAGAATTGCGTAGGTAACATCACGACTGGGGGTTATTCCCATCAAGTTAGCATTACCAGCTGAACATTAGCTCGGAGGTCACACTAATTAAACGAGACCTACTAGTCGAAAATGGAGTCTTCACAAAGCCAACGGCACTGACAATAAGCACCTTAAATGGCTCAATCGAATGTAACTCAGAAGTCAGAGGTCTAAGAGTGCTGCCCACTGCGCACGGAACTGTCGATTAAGAAAGTAGCATCTGCTTAGCCGCACCTGGACGACATAGTGTTCGATGAGCTCACTGATTGCGAGGTTGGCATATTAATTGGAAATGATATCACGAAAGCTCATTGGATACTTGACCAACGTCTGGTTGGCAAAAGGGAACCGTTTGCTGGGAAAAACATTGCTTGGATGGATGCTGCTTGGATCTTCACGTGACAGACTAAAACAGAACACTGTCCGTCGCTGCATTGTCAATCAAGAAAAGGATGTGACGGAGAGCATTAAAAGGTTATTCGACTCGGAGTTCTTGGACACCGCAAGACCGCAAGTCACTCGTTGGAGGATGAACGGGCACTGGCTATTGCGCGGTCCTCCATTGTTCACATAAATGGGCATTACCAACCACCACTCCCTTGGCGAAACGGTAAACTGAATTTGCCGGAAAGTTTTCAGTTAGCGCGTAAACGACTTATTTATCTCAAGAATAAATTGGAACGACAAGCCAAATTATTTTGGAGAATATGAGCAAACATTCTCCTCCTACACGGAGAAGTTATACATCGAGCGAGTTGATGCCAAAAAAACGTCTCTAGTTCTAAAACACTGGTAGTTACATCACCATCCTGTTGTCAACCCCCGGAAACCAGACAAACCCGTGTTGTATTTGACTGTGCTGCAAAGTGGCGAAGCGTGTCTCTAAATGACCAACTCTATCAAGGGTCTGACCTATACACAAAGCTAGTAAGTGTGTTGATGGGCTTCTGACTTGAGCAAGTTGCAGTGGCAGGGGACCTAGAAGAGATGTTCTTGCTAGTGGAAGTGCGTCCGGTTGATTAACTAGCTCTGGAATTCTTGTGGTGGGAAAGTGACGATCCGAATGGGGAGCCAGTTGAATCCCAGTGGAAATTTCACCCATTTGGATTAACTTCTTCACCCTTTTGTCCCACCTTGGCTTTACCAAAAACAGTTCAAGATTTAGGTTCATCCTACTCTTCATCAACATGCAAAGTGATTTATCGAAGTATTTACGTTGATGAATGTCTGATTTCACTATGTGATGCCAATTCGTTCAAGCGTTTTATGGGTGATATTTGTGCACTACTTTCTGAAGGTGGCTTTCGTATGCGGAATTGGGCGTCAAATGACCGCCGTGTACTTTCAGTCATCAATACGATCGAACGTTTTTTTTGGTATGCGAGCTATTGCTGTCAATCCACTACCAACGCAACGAACTTTGGGGTTGCAGTGGGATATGGATTCCGATATTCTAGCAATCAATTTCGATATGTCTACAAAACCGTTTACCCCTGTCTTGTTTGTCCTCCTTTATGACTCTCTAGGTTTCGGTTCCCTTTGGATGATACCAGGAAAGTTCTTATTGCAATCCTTATGCAAAAGTGGAACAAGCTGGGCTGAGCAACTACCTGCCATCGAGAGCTCTCGATGGGGAAACTGGATCTCTAATTTCCGGAGTATGAAAACTCTTCAGCTGGCTCGAGGTCGAAAACCCAAAGCACGTGTTTTGCAATGCTTCAGAAGAAGCATACAGTGCAGTAGCATATGCTCGACACACGAAAGTTGCACTGTTCACCCATTTATTCAAAAGCACGTTTTGAACCCGTCTCTATACCACGTTTAGAGTTGGCGGCTGCCACTCTGCGTGTGCGCGTGCCGATCTCATCCGAGCAGTTACCGATACGTACCTCCAAACAATCACTTTCTGGACAGGTTCAATGGTAGTCCTATATAGTATACAAAATGAATCAACCAGGTTCGGCACATTTGGGGCCAACCGACTGACGGTTATACATGACCTGTCTGCAACTTTGCAGTGGAGATACGTGAGTTCGGATGTTAACCCAGCAGACATAGCTTCTCGGGGTACGTGCAACTTCGTGCTCGAAAGGAGATGGTTGCGCTGTCCGGAATGTTTGGTTCAACCTGAAAGTGAAAAGCATATACAACCGCAAGTGGGACAACCCGAGGGCTTGAAATTCAAAAGAACATTAGCCGAATTTCATGTTTTAACTCAATGCAACAGTTCGGAAAAATTGGATATGCGGTTTTCAACTTGGACAAGGCTACAACGGGCCGTGGTTACGCTCCTGCGTTTCAAGGATTATATCGTAGTCTCTACCGGCAAGGCACCTCAGGAGACATTGATGCTGGGCTCTTTTCGGGTATCGGAAATGCGCCAGGCTAGTGATAGTTTGATAAAGCATGTACAGTGCAGTGGGTGAGTTCACTCACACTAGAAGCCTGGAATGTTCGTTCCCTTTTAGACAATCCAAAAAGCAACCGACCGGAATGGAGGACGGCGCTAGTCGCCCGGGAACTGGCGCGCTACAAGGTGGACATTGCTGCTCTCACCGAGACCCGATTCTCTGAGCAGGGTCAGCTGGAGGACGTGGGTGCTGGCTAAACCTTATTCTGGAGCGGCTGGGCAAAGGCAGAGCGACGCGACGCTGGTGTTGCCTTTGCCATCCGGAACGACATCGTGGGACGTCTGCCCTCTCTGTCGCAGGGTATCAATGATCACCTGATGAGCCTCCGCCTGCCTCTTCGGGGAGACCAGTTCGCCACCATCATCAGCGCCTACGCTCTCCCAAATGTGGCGTAGGACACATTCTACGAGGACCTGCACGCCCTGCTGGCGACTGTGCCGAAAGAGGACAAGTTGATTGTCCTTGGTGACTTCAACGCCCGCGTCGGGACGGACCACGCTGCCTGGCAGGGAGTGCTGGATCCCCACGGTCTCGGTAGCTGTAACGAATACGGCCTCCTTCTTCTGCTCACGTGTGTGGAACACCGTCACCTGCTGACCAACACCTTCTTCCGCCTTCCGACGCGGGAGAAGGCCACGTAGATGCACCCTCGGTTGCGGCGCTGGCATCTGCTGGACTATGTTCTCGTCCAGAGGTGAGATCGACAGGACGTGCTGTTAACCAAGGCGATCCGCGATGTCGATGGTTGGACAGCTCACCACCTCGTCATCCCCCAGATGAGGCTCCGACTGCAACCCCGACGAAGGCCCCAAGGTAAAAGGCCACCAGGTAAGCTAAATACTCTTTTGTTAAATTTACCTGCTCACTGTTTTGATTTCAGCAAAAAATAATCAGAAACTGGAGGACCTGCATGCTCCAGATGATAATGCTACCATGGAGACACGATGGTGTCAACTGCGAAATGTCATCCAGTCCACCGCCCTCGAAGTCCTCGGACGCGCACACCGTCAACACCAGGACTGGTTTGACGACAATGAGGCCGACATCAGCAACTTACTCGCGGAGAAGAATCGACTACACAACGCCTACATGGACCTTCGGACTGACGCCACCAAAGTAGCCTTCTTCAGATGCCGCCACCTTCTAAAACAACGCCTGTGGGAGATGCAGGACGTCTAGATTATCGGAATGGCTGAGGAAATCCAGGGGTATGCGGACCGCAATGAAATGAAAAACATTTTCAAAGCCATCAAGGCCATCTTCGGCCCCTGTATCAAGGGGACCGTACCGCTGCTCAGCTCTGACGGCACAAAACTGTTGACAGAGAAATCGCAAATTCTGAAGCGATGGGCCGAGCACATCTGAAGTGTCCTTAATTGCTCATCATCCATCTCCGATGCTGCCATTGACCGGCTCTCTCAAGTGGACACGAACAATGACATGGATCTGCCACCTTCCCTACCAAAAAACCATCCGGGCCGTGCAGCAGATTTCCAGCGGTAAAGCACCGGGAGCTGACGCAATCCCACCGGAAGTCTACAAGCACGGTGGGCCCCGGCTGATAGCAAAACTCACTACATTCTTCCTGGAGATGTGGCGCCAAGGACAAGTTACTCAGGATTTAAAGACGCAACCATCGTTTATCTCTACAAACGGAAGGGGAACCGGCAAATCTGTGATAATCACAGAGGCATCTCGTTGCTCAACATCAGCGGGAGGATCTTCGCCCGTATCCTTCTCAATCGTCTGAACGGTCACCTAGAGCAGGTCCGGCTCCCGGAAAGCCAATGTGGTTTCCGCCGACACCGCGGAACAACCGATATGATCTTTGCCGCCTGCCAGCTACAAGAGAAGTGCCAGAAGATGTGAACTCACCTATACACTACCTTCGTGGATGTAAAGAAAGCTTTTGACACGGTGAATCACGACGGACTGTGGAAAGTCATGCAGAAAATCGGCTGTGCCGAGTGGTTCACGCACATGGTGCGTCAGCTTCATGACGGGATGACGGCGCGCGTCACTGACAACGGGACGGTATTAGAAGCATTCGCGGTGACCAACAGAGTGAAGCACGGCTGCGTATTGGCTCCCACCCTGTTCAGTCTCATGTACTTGGCTATGCTGATGGACGCCTGCCGTAATGAGCAGCCTGGTATCCGCATCGCCTATAGAACCGAAGGACACCTTCTCAACAGTCGGCGTATTTAGGCTTCAACACATGTGTCTACGACTACAGTACATTACTTGCTCTTCGCGGACAACTGCGCCCTTAACACTGTGACGGAGGAGGACATGTAAAGGAGCATGGACCTCTTCGCCACAGGCTGCGCCGATTTTGGATTAACAATCAGTACAGCCAAAACGGTTGTCATGCAACAGCCGCCACCCAGCGCGGAATACAATGCTCCCCGAATCAATGTCAACGGTACCAAACTCAGAAACATGGAAACCTTCGCTTATCTAGGAAGCACGCTGTCACGCAACGCAAGAATCGATGACGAGGTTGCCCAACGGATTTCCAAAGCTAGTCAGGCCTTCGGCCGGCTGCAGGCCTCCGTATGGAATTGCCACGGTATTCACCTGAACTAAAAACTGAAGATGTACAAGGCTGTCATCTTGATGACACTCCTTTACAGAGCGGAGACCTGGACCGTCTACTCGAACCAAGCCAGGAAGCGGAATCACTTCCATCTCAGCTGCCTCCGCAGAATACTGATGCTGAGATGGCAAGACAGTATCCCGGAGACGGAAGTCCTGGAGAGGACCGGAATCCTCAGCATCCGCGCCATGCTGAGGCAAGTGCAACTGCGATGGAGCGGCCACCTGGTAGGAATGGACGACGAGCGACTACCCAAACGACTTTTCTACGGAGATGTCGCTACGGGTGCTCGCCGACAGGGAGGTAAAAAAAGGACGGTACAAGGGCGCTTTGAAGAAATCGCTGAAGCAACTGCAAGTCAACTCGGTGACCTGGGAGGACCTCGCCCAGGGTAGACCGGCATGGAGAAGATTTGTGAAGACTGGTTCAGCAATCTATGAGGCCAACCGGATCGCCACCGCAAAGGCAAAAAAAGGTGCACGAAAGTCACCAGCAACCCGGACCAACAGCGTCGATGCCCAGTCCCTGCCAAAATGCCCGCGCTGTCAACGCATCTTCCACGCGCGAATCGGCCTGGTTGGAAATCTTCTGATGCAATGCACAAACAATCCGACAATTTGAGCTTCTACGTCAAATTCTGCAAACCCTCCTTCAGACTCCCCCACCCTCACTCCTGGTATCGATTCCATTACTCCCACCCGTCATAGAGACCACAT
This sequence comes from Schistocephalus solidus, assembly GCA_017591395.1. Taxonomy (NCBI): domain Eukaryota; kingdom Metazoa; phylum Platyhelminthes; class Cestoda; order Diphyllobothriidea; family Diphyllobothriidae; genus Schistocephalus; species Schistocephalus solidus. The sequence goes on from WEDG01013271.1 coordinate 40,963, forward strand.
CCCTCTACTCATCGCCTGTTACCCCCACCACCGCAACCACCACCTTCTCCTTCACTACCACCACCACCATCATCAGCGATGGGGACTCTGTCCAAAACTGTCCTTAATGCGACCGCACATTCACCTCACGCATCAGCCTGGTTGTTCTCTTGCGAATCCATCATACAGAAACTGGCGAACCAGTGCCTGGAGCACCAACACACAGTAGAGATCGTCGCATCCACTGTCCTCGCGCATTCACTCTTCGCATGGGTCTATTCGGTCACATGCGCATCCATGACAGCGGAATTCACCGCAATGCCGACAACACCGATATATCATGCACACCCTCGGCTCCTGCTATTCTTACCGCCACTGCCATCCCCACTACCATAAATGACATCCCCCAGCCTCTACCGATTTATCCTGCCCACAATGCGCCCGCATCTTCAACTCACGCATCGGCCTGGTCAGTCACCTGCGAATCCATCGCACAGAGGCTGGTGAACCAGTGCCTGGGCTCCGAAATACAGTCGCCGCGCCCGCCTCCACTGCCCTTACTGCTCCCGCACATTTACACACCGCATGGACCTATTAGGAGACATGCGCCTCCACGAAACCTGCGGTAAACCATCGGAGGCTAAGCCACATCAGCACACACCATGTACACTAATACATAGACAACACCCTCATAATCATCATAATGTACCTGATCAAATCACGGTCTCTTAGAAACCGTGGCTTGGAAGGCTGCCAATCTGACGCTTACACCAGATCACGCCGTCGGCCCAGTGTATGTGTTGTGTGTGTCGAGTGGCTGACCAGTGGGCTGGGAGTCAGACGGCGATGGCTCCTCCATATCCCCTGATTAAGTAAATCCTGGTGTGTGCGTTATGGGGGCCAGGTCGTGCTGTGGCGCGCGAAGAAGGGTACACCGACCCGTCAGCCAATGCGCCCACTCCCACCTCAGACAACTGACTGGCTCGGATGGTGGTCTGATTGTGGGGGTGGGGCAGATAGTGAGGCCAACAGCTCAGCGCATTTTCCTCGCTATAAACAATCTGAATCGCTTGAAACTATCACGGTGCGCTAAAAGCCGTGGCTTGGAAGGTTGCCAACTGACGGGATAACTCGGACCGCGTGGTCAGCCCAATGTGTGTGTTGTGTGGAGTGGCTGACTGGCGGACTGAGAGTCAGGCTGCAATGGCTCCTTCTTAATGTGGCCTTTATGGCACTCACACTCCGTGGGATCCGAGTCAGGTGTGGTGGTACACCCAGGGGCGACTCCGGCCGCGCTAGCCACCTGCATCCTCTCCCATCTCCAGTCTTCTTGACTCTGTCTTGACACCGGGCCCAAGCGGGGGAGGAGGAGAGAGTGCGGTAGCTGCAGCGCAAGGCTACTATTACTTAAAACTAATTCACGCCCAAGTCACCGTCCCTGCACCATCTGGTGTGGGGCATACGGTGGACCTTGACGAAATCGACGGTCGAACTGTCGTCGTCGTGTATACACGTGTGGGATGGACGTTAGCGAACGCACATCATTTTTGTCGTCTTTAGTCAGGCGTTATATTTGGCCGACTCTTCTGTTTTGGCTACAGGTCTGTATCTTGTTTATTTTCAGTATTTTTTAATAGTGTCGTGCTAAACCCAATTGTGGTTTGCATTTCGTGTTTAGGTACACGTTACTTTGGAATACTGAATCGTCGACAAAAGGTAGTATGGCACACATTTGAAAATTTTAAAGTTTAAGCATACTTTATTACTTCGATTTTTCACGTCTTTATAATTTTCCGCCTTTCGACAACAATGCTTATTTCTAAACAACGTAATATAACTTAATCAATTACAATGTTTCTTCCTTTTTAAGAACGGTCGTTTTAACCATTGAAAACTTTTGGAGACGCGACGTGGTCTGATTGTGCGCAATAGGGATTTTCTTTGAAATTAATGAGATTTCATGGTATAGGGAATCCACTGTATCTTAAAAAAAGGACATTTGGTTTATTGAAAATTTGATATTCTATGGGGACTTCAATATGCCATAAAAAGAGGGACAAATACACATGTTGCATGGTCTACCATTCGGAGAGAACAGGTACTGGCTAAGAGCTAATACACGTGTTTTGCCCATATTCTGCCGCTACAAGACAAGGTGGCAAGGGGTTTGGCCTGATCAGACAACAAATTCAGCTGGTTCTTAGCGAGTTCTTCACACAACATGCTATCATGGGCATGCGATTCTGCCCTGGTAAGTTGTCCAACCTTACAGAAAAAGTAATATGCTTTTTGCAGCAATAAACACTGCGTTTTCGATTGAGAATATGGCATTAGTCCTCTACCCGAAATTAGAGCAGCCGGAGAAACGACTATATGGATGGGGAGGGAGATCACTCCAAATTGACACAAACTTTGAAGGGGGTAGATTGGATTACTATGGTCAGTTCTGATCTAAGAAACCACTGGTTCTTCTTCAAAAGATCGAAACCCATTTGATAGCTACATTTTCTTCTTTGAAAAATTTGTGAAAAAGTCGGCGGTCTCGGTCGGTTTCGAACCCCCGACAGCAATGGGAAGTCTTGAGCAAAGCCAATGCCCTAACCACCTGGACTACGATGCTTCACCGGGACCGTGAGTTTACCCCCATTTGGGTCAAGTTACATGCCCAGCCTACTGCCACGCAAGGAAGCCACCAATCCTAACACATTAAGCCGACTGTTCAAGCGGAATTATTCAAGCCATCAATCTAGAGTCCACCAGATGACCACGCGGCTCGTTTAAAAGGAGAATACGAATTTCATACCCTAAGCAATAGTCTGGAAAGTTGCGTGTCGTTAAAAAAAAACAATTAAATGAAGTTCGACGACCTTTATGTAAAGAAGACACAGTCCTCCAGGTAAACCTATGTAAGTAAATTTCATGTGATCCGAAAAAAGTATTTGGGCCAAATGCAACAGAGATACCATTTCGATCCTAGGGATGATCGTAGAGGCAGCCTAGCAGTTAGTATGGTTAGAACGGCCATCTTCATCTGGTTTTTGGATTCTGTCTACATCAGAAAGTGCATTTTCGATCGACAGTCAGCACGCTGTCATTCCCTATAAATACAGTAGGGACACTTTCGAGGCAGTTACAGCTCATTAAAGTACTTGTTGCATGCAGTATCTGCGAGTAAAAGAGCTGTCAAGCTCTCCAAGGTGCGCGAAACTTAATCAGGGTCTTCGTTTTACCTGAGGACCGAGGCCAAACTAACGTGAATCCCGGATATGAGAAGACAAAAGAACCTCACAAAGAACCTCCAGACAACAGAGCCTTCCACCTTGGCGCCCACGCCGTGCACGAGGTCACATGATGACACTTCTCGAGCCGCCGGACCACACGCACACAGCCCTGGGACAACCAAGCCAATTACAGGCTCTCTCGCACACTGCTATTGGCCGAGCAACTGAGTCAGCGGCCAGTCACATTCTCATGTGACATTTTCCTCACTCACGCCCACATCACGCTAGCGAACAGATGTGTGCGACAGGCCCCGAGCCTGCCGCGCGTCGGGGCCTCTGACTACCACCGAGTTTACCTACGGTCTTTCTCCTTCTCTTCCTACAAGGAACAGAGCGTGATAATTGTAGGGCTCTGAGTACAACCACTGTTTCGATCCCTACATACATTCTGGAAACTGGTCGATAGAATTAGGGAACTGGGATTTAATGAGGTTGTGTGTAGACAAAAACCTGCTTACTGTGAGATAAAAAAGCTTTAAAAGCAACGATTTTATCCTGTGAATCAGTTCATATCCATAAAAAGTTGAAGAAAACCTTTGGAAAAAGGTCAGCCAGTGACCTCCGAGAAGGGTTCGACAGTGTTCGAAAGTAACTGTTAATAATTAACCTAAATGAAATGGATGTTAGCGCGTAGCTTCTCAGCTGGTTGTCAACCTCACCATAAGAACAACTCAGCGAATATGTATTGCGAATACTGTGTCTGATTTGGCATATGTTTTTAATGGGTCTCCAAAGGTTGCCGTTCTGAGCCCGGTTCCTTTTTGCCGTTGACTGATAGAAGGACAGGCGAAAGCACGATAGGGCCCAAATAACCCTTACCGATTAGAACAGCGGTGCGATGAATGACTCCTTAACCTCAACTTCCATGATGTTAAGACATTCACCTCCGGCCTATGAAACCGACCACCACATCAGAAAGCATCGAATGGAATTACTTAAGTAGCTAACGGATCTTTACGCGTAAAAGACTTATATGCTCACACTATACTTTCATCTCGCCAAGATAACAAACAAGACAATTAGTTTCCTCTTCGACATAGGAAACCAGAATACAGTGTTCAACAAACGAATGTCTTGAGATCATGCTTTGGCCATATTCTGCCCAGATGATTTAACTTTGGTTCCATTGGAGAGCATACAACGTGAGTGAACAAAGCTGGTCTCCAAGCTTAAAATTGTCACCATATGTCGTATAGGCAGCACGAAGGTGGTATACACAAATGCCTTGTGCGTTTGGACTGCGTGAAGGCAAAGGCTTTTGTTTTAATATGCAAAAATACTCCCGTAAACTTAGACAAATTATTGAATAAAAGACAACATCAAGCTGCGTCCCGTGGCTAATCATTTTCTTCTCATTTGGCTGACATATGTAACCTGCGGATGGTTATAATATACGTACAAGGATATATCGGTTCATATTTACCATTGGAAATAATTATCCACGAGGACGCAGCTTAATGTTTTCTTTTTAGTCAAAGTTGTATCCAAGTTTACGAGAGTATTTTTTTGCTCCTCAAAACAGAACACTTTTTATGTCCCTGCATGCGCACTCCAGTTCACAGATTCTTATGGCCTGGCGTACATTGCAAACTTTCGCTCTCATCAATGTCCCTTTAAAAAATGAAAACACCAGACTTAGCATACGGGCTAGATACTTCCCTTTCTAACCAGGTACTGGAAGACCAGAATAAATTACCCGCTCAAGTTGTTTTCGCAGAAAACTTTGAGGCCTGGATAAAAGGAGTTGAAGTCTAGTTTTGCTTACCGACCACATGATCCCACCACCTATAGACAACACGTGTTACCCCTACAACTGGGCCATTAAGTGCTTGTTTTCTATACGGCCCTCTGTAAATAAAAGTTTGTCAAGGCCCTACTTACTTACCTTGGTAAGTGCCAAGTTTTAATTAGACGAGTCGTTGTTCCTATAGATTCTGCGCCCAAACGCCTTGTCAACACTGACCCGAGTTCGGAGAAGTGCAGATAGCACTACGGTAGATTTTCTGTCTCATGAAAGCTCAACCAAACAACTTTACACAAGAAGTGTTGTAATGCTGATTATCGCGCAGCCTATTTCAGTCACTTCGGGATGCCGGCTTTTGAACGATCTCCTTTTTGACCGTCTGACAAAAGCATACTCTGGTAAAAATTGGCTACTTAAGTAGTATGCACTTTTGTCATTGATTTTCGATGCCCTTATAAATTTAAATATATCATACAGCAGACATGCACAAAATATTATTCCTTGTAGTCATATGGTAGTAAATTACGTCTGTGTCAAGTTGCATACTTTATAAAAGGCTATTTATCGGTTGTAAAAAAGTTTATAATCATAAGATTTTTTAAGAACGTGAAATGTTCATTCAGGATACATTGTATCCGTCAATTTATTAATGCTGTCTATAAAGTATACGACATGACCTACATCAATTGCGAAAGCTTACGAGCGCTAGGTGACCTCTTCCTTATAGCGTAGAGAGATGTGCGATTTTAGTCCGACTGAATGTAGTAAGCATGCAGTTTGGAAACCTTGACGGAAGATGTAACAACATTATTCATCAATTTTGGAAGTTTTTAAAACCCAAAGATACCTTTCTTCGAGTATAAAACGTGAAGAAGACGTATTTGGAATAGCTTTCTGCATTTTTTTATGAAATCTATTTGAATTCACAAGGCCACCGAAAATCAATGAGAAAAATGCATACTGAAGAAGTATTTTTTTGCACGCGGTCTAAACGTAGCTTATTCAAAAGCTGGCATTTTCCCTTGACCGAAATATCTTCGGATTATATTGTACGGTAATTACTATTAAAACCATAGTTAAGTAAGTTGTTTGAATCGAAAAAGCATTTCAGAATTTAGATCGATATTTAATGAGATAGGAGGTCTACTGTAGGCCCGTAGCTCGAAGATGACAATGTACCGGTTGCGTTGCACACCTGATTTACCGACTATCCACAGTCCGATAGCCAGTTCCGAACCACATTATGTGCCCCTCTTCCAGCTGCTGGGTGTAGAAAGAAACCATCGCAGTACGGCTATAGCGAAGGCGATGGCAGATGACGCATTACAGATGGTATCATCTAGGATATCTGGAAACTCGTAGCGGGGCCCCTCCGTGGGTACAATACAACTGCCATGGAAGCCTGGTGACTTTAATTATAATCTATATGAGAAAAGAGAACTCTGGAAGGATTTTGTAGAAGACTAGCGTAGCCTTGATGACACCGGAGCAGATTTAACTACTAGTTTTTGTAAATATTTCCTACACGAACTGCTATTAAGTGGAAGAGGTAAAGACAGCACATCGATGTCGTGTAACCTGCAGTTAACTGTAAGAACCCCGGGAAGCGACCGTGCAAATAGTTGTCTTACAAGTGACCAGAGTTTATGAATTGAGGTGGGCTTGTAGCAAAACTTAGGAGAGCGAAAAAAATCAGGCCCTTTATCAGCAAGTCATCAGATAACTAGGAACAGCAGCCTTGCTGTTCCGCTCTCCCAAGCTGAAATCAGTAAGTTTAAACGAACATGGACGCCATGGTACTTCAGCTAGTCTCTCGCCACTAAGTCATTTCTAATCGCTCAATTTTTGAAAAATAAATGCAGCAAGGAAGAATTTTTTGCCATCAAAGCTCTTTATTTTAATAATTTTTACAAACTGACATGCAATTGTAAAACTAACGGCTTTTCATACAGTAGAATCACCTCTGGGTCTCCGCGTCACTGAATTCTTAGCCCTTTATTTTATCGATTGGTTCTGTCTAGTCAGTCTAGCTTCCCAACTTTGTGCTAAGTGGAAAATTCGGTAGGAAATACTAGGGTGAAACGATTTAGGGCGTTCTTTGGACAACAACCTAGAAATCACTGTATATCCAACCTAAAATTGGCAAATGGTCTCAAACATTATCTTGCCTACCTGCTTTTTTCGATAGACGTAAAGATTGCAACATTCCACCGCGCAATCCACGG